>JASDQU010438367.1:108025-118191 GCA_032191745.1 Picea mariana
GAAAATCTTAATGTGGAATGACATATAGCTTTCCACATTATAGCTTGCAGCATGTATCCACTCCATATGTTTAGTATTGCGTGCGACAGACTTGGTATCCTGGTGGAAGTATTTATATTATTATCAACATAAGGAACAAGGATCATTCCTAGCACATGCTTAGAAGTTCCTCATGATAACAAATGTTTTTATGCAAATTTTCTTTTCAACAATGATGATTTCACACAATAGGTTCCTCATAATAAAAAATATTTTTTGCAAATTTACTTTTGAACAATGATGATATTTCTTGTAAAAAAGGTGGTTGGTCTTCAACGTCTTATGATAAAGAAAGTTGTATAAATAAAATCAAATGCATTGAAAAATAAAAATTAAGTAGATCAAATTGCATAATTGGATTTTTTCCCAAAACTTGGTATGATGTATTCTGGACTGATCATACTTGAAAAATAACAAGATGCATATATAGAATTCATCAAAATTAGGTGATCTCAACCGAGAATAGGTGCAAAAACCATTTTTCCAGAACTCATTTCAGCCACACAAATTTTTCTATTTGCCAAAAAAATAAAAATAACAATGGTTGCAGGGGTTTAAGGGAAGAAATTGGGAAAAACGAACAATGGACAAACCAAAAATAAAAATAATAAAAATAAAGAGAGTGGACATAGTGCCTCTAGAAGACATAACATCCAATAAATCGATATCCGGATAAAAAAAAACATGCCAAGAAATCATGCTCAATGGTGGTTTGCTCACCAAACTCTGTCAAGAAATGGTGCTTTCCTATGCTTTGCCAATATGTATCTTTATATAATTCTCTGTATGTGTGCAGATCATCAATACTTGCTGAACAATCCATCTAAATAAGAATTCATTTTAGATGGATGGTTCAACGAAAACCAAATTTCCCCTCTTAGATTTATTTATCCACATCATATAAATTTTACACCTCTCCCACGTAAAAAGTAGAATGCACCATTCAACCAAAAATAACAGAGAGATCACCTGGATGGGGTGACACTTGGAAAGAGGAGGGGGACAGGTGGAAGGGATAGTTGGCGGGGGGGAGTTAATACCCCAAGCCGCCACCGTCAAAGCAATTAACTCCCCATGGTGCTCACCATAAGGGATATTAACTCAGTGCGCCTGGAGGAGATCTCAGATGAGCGATCCAACCAGGCCACTAGCACCAGGCGCCTGAACCAATCCCATCTGCCTTCAATGGCGATGGGAGGGGCATCAATGGCTCCCAACGATAATAAAAATGACCAAGGCGTGCATTTGTACCTGTCATTTGCAAGCTACCACCTCTGCACAATGCTTCTTGGCCCTCCTGGCCTCTTTGCCTGCCTCTTGTGTGACCTCCGAGCCTCCCCGGACCATAATCTCCCTCAATCCCTGGTTCTCACCATGCCTCGGGATTGAGCCAAGCCAAGGCGTTCCACCAGGAACAAGAACGCCATCACCCGAGACAACTGGCTGACATCCTCTCAGCGAGCCTTGATTGCCCATTTTAGCCTCCCCCACAGGCCTACCAACAACACTCAGTCCACCCTACGCATTCCAAAAGTGGAGAACCCACCTACCTCGCCCTAGACTCAAGCTTAGTCTCTCCTTCGCATTCCCAAAACAGAGACCCCGTCCCTCACTGAGCATTCTCCTCCGCCACCCTAGCACTTACCGACTATCCACGACACAGTCAAAGAGGAGGCACTACCCTCAATTCAACATCCTAGCCTGAAGTTGGATGACATTGAGCCACCTTCAGCTCCACAACTAGGCCCGAGCCTGGTGAAAACAGAAGGGTCTCCCCCCAGGGCAAGCCTCCCTAGCCCTTCTACCTCCCATGACTTTCAGCCTCGCTTATGGGAAGGAGGTTGCATAGTGGAGGAGGAAATCCCCCCAAGCTGGAAACTGACAGGAGATGGGGAGAACCCAATTACAGTGGAAGAAATAGGCATTGATGATGGTGAGGAAGGTTCACACTACACCTATCATTTGGCAGTGGAGCATCTGGAGCTTCTCTTTGACATCCGACAGCGGCAGGATGAGCAGGTGCATGGCCAAAGGTCAATCCACCAGCGACTAGATCTGTTGTTCGAGGCGCTCTCAGATGCCCCACCACAAGCACAATGACCCACCTGCAAGCAAAAGTTCATCCCGGTCTACACCTCTCATGGACATCCAGGTTCCCCAAAGGCTTGACACGACCCACCCTCGACTCTGGTTCTTGTCAATTATAATTTTCAGAATGAATAGTGATTATCTTTTCACTCTTTTTTTTTATAGTTGTGTAACCATCTTAGTAATGGTGGCTCTGAATGAAGTCTTCCCTAGGCTAGCTAGTGGGAACAAAGTTCCTGTTGAAATTCTCAGCTTTTACTCAATTTTTGTAAAGTGAATCTCTGCCATTATAGACATTTCACTGCTAGCCACCTGTTCTGGTTTCCCTTATGTGGCAGAACAGGTGGCTGCCAAACGATATATAGGTGTACACTCATGATGATATAATACAAGGACCTCTTTCTTTATTTACAAAAAAAAAAATAACAGAGAGATATTTTAACGCTATAGTATTGATGATTGGAAAATCTATTAGCTATTTATGTGAGGGAATTGGGTCAGACCTAGCTAAGTCATGGTTATCAGAGGATACTGTAAGTGGCATATGTTTGGAAGAATCCAGTTCCTCCTAGCATGGTCAAAGGGAGGCTGGAGGCTTAAATGTCAACTGAAATTATTTCCCCTTCTTACCTTGAGTGTTCAGGTATGGTTTCCTATTGTTTTGGATGTGGATTAAGCTATATAATGAGACAAACAACAAGTTTCTTATCATTATGGTTTTTTTCATTTTAAAAACCAAAACTAATGCAAGAGAGAAGGGATATCCACAAATCATGTTCATCAAAAACACCAAATTCCTTCATTACCCTTTTTACTATTAACCCAGTGAGGTTGTGATGAAGAAGGAGAGGACTTGCATCATCTAAACACCAGATGTGCAAACATTGGAAAATTCCATGTAATATTCACCGAGAAATACACATTTAACCGATCTGATCCGCTATCTCCATGACAATAAAAGTGTATTGGGTTTTGACAACACATAGTAGCTTGTGTTGGATACCTGTCACATAACGCCCATTTTATGTGGACGAGAGAGTAAGAGGTCCTAGGAACAAATCCTCTTGTCGTCATTAACCTATTTTTGCTAGAGCTAACTGATTAAAGCTTACTGCAGCATGAAAATCAATGGCCTCAAAACTCAATTTGCAGGTGGGTCGTAGAGCATGGGTGATAGTAGAGAACAAATATTTCCAGCAACACCTTGAACAAAATCGAATCTCAGAGAGCATTACAGGTAAAAGGTGAGCAAGAATATGAAGTCCTTTGGCACTTCCATTAGGCTTATTAGAGGTAGTGATGTTGTGAGGTTTGACGAATTGGGTAGTAGTAGTACAATGGGAAACAAGGGATTGCAGTCTTCTCGGGTTTAGAGGCTAAGGCCTGGTGGCCATTCTCTCAAGCCTAGAGAGATCAAGGGGACGTGAGTAGGGTTGAATAAGTCTCATAGCGATAGAAATGACATAGGACCTTGTGGAAAGGGTCTCTCTGGTCCCCTGACTAAAGGGTCGACTTGTGCTCCTTACAGAGGAAATAACGTCAAGGATACTGACATTGAAGAGGATATATATAAGCAGGGATGTAATATCTGAACACAAACTATGGTAATATGTACCAAGGAATATACCTTAAAAGATATCGAAGAAGAAGATGATGAAAGAAATCTCAGTTGTCCCTTGCCCCATCTTACACTCACTCCCTTTCTGACAGTGAGGTCACTGATGTTAATATTAAACTATTCCTATAATGCCTATTTATCTACTTATCTACTTTTTGGAGGAGAGGACCTGCTACCTTAGCTCTACAGTGTGGTGATCCTATGGAATCCAATTCCCCATGGTTGGATCCCTCATCTAGAACACTATTCGCATATTATTTCCTCCACCTACGTTTACCTTGCTAACCTCTGGAAACTCCTGTGTGCCACACCACTTGATCTCATTGCTTCGACTCATTTTTTTTGTGGGGGTGCACAGTACAAAACCCTACCAAAAAAAACTCTTTATCGCCCCATGAGAAGATGACAGAGCAAGTTGTCTCTATCGCCCATTCTTCCTCTTCATCCCTCTTATTTTCCATCACAATGACGTGCCAGAAATTCGTATTCCTACACTCTAGAAGGTCTTCTCTGTACTTTAAGGGTTTATCCAAAACCCTAATCAACTCAATCTAGTCAATCCTAGGGTGGTTTCAGGTGTTAATCTAGTTTTCTGGAGACCCATTTCCATCTGCCTCTACCCTGGGACTTTTGTTGAACAATCCGGGATCCTCAGGGTGGTATTCCTTGATGGCAGGTTTTAGAATGGGTTGTATGACATCAGTGGAATTGATTTTTCCCTGCAGGTAGTCCAATAATGGTTTTTGATATGATCTGGAGCCTATGAGTGTGGGTTTGATTGATCTAGATGGATTTCGGTGGCCTCCCACCTATTCCAGCTGGTTTATTTTGGAAGTTTTCCAGTTTGGTAGTTTTGTTTTTCCTAGTTTTTGGGTCCCTGACTTGCGGGGCCATTTTGAGGTCCTAAACAACATTTTTAGGGCTTGCCACAATCAAAAAGGAAATTTCATGGTTTGCAGCAAAATGTGTAGTCCTTGGATAGACCTTTCCAATGGGCTATTGTTCGTCTAAAACGAAGATCGTATGAAAAAGTTGCGACCTGGGAAGTTGATGTACTAACTTACCCAAACGGGGCCCACATGACTTTTGGCGCTTCATCTCCTAGGATTAGGTTTTTGGATGTCTAGGGTTTTTGACATTCCTGTTTATTGTAAAAAATGCCTTCAGAGCTTCATTGTAATAATATTCTTGTGAATGAGCACATCTGTCACATCTCTTCTCAGAGATAAGCCGCCACCATTCCAACAAGTTTGTTTTCCACTGCATTTTACAGTTTTAGCTTATTTCCTTATTGAATAGAAAACTAGTTTTACTGTATCTCTGTTATTATGTGTTAAGCATATTTTAATAATCTATATTCATTTCGTTCTGCTCATAAAATTTGGATCAGTGGTATCAGAGCGGTCTTCTCCTTGACATCTTAATGCATGTCCCCAACGAGGTCAAAGTACAAAGAATTGGGTCTCGAGATTGTTTCTCTTGAGGACAAAATCTCTCACACGCCCAAATGACCTCTCATGGTAGGAGAAAATAAAGATGAAGGGACATGAGATCCTTTCAAAATGTTTCTTGAGGAATCCCTCATGCAACAGAGGAGTGAGATGATGGACAATTTCACGCAAATCCTTCAGTGGCTACCAACAGGCGAGGCATCTTCCTCGAGCGGAGGCGCCGCCCCCTTCAAGGTACAAATCAACTTCAATATTCTTATATTTGAAGTCCAGATAGACGCAAATGCTGTAGACAAGTGGTTGAATATAATAGAAGGGTATTTTTGTGTCCATAACTTTTCAAATAGATAAAAAAATACTTTTTCACTCCTCAAAGCTGTTCCCCATGTCAAAGATTGGTGGGAAACTTCATGTGAGAAAAAGGAAACAAAGGAACCCTCATTATTTACAGTCACGGTCACCTAGGAATCCTTCAGGGATGCTATTAAAGAACAATACTACCCTGTCGAAAGTTATGACGACTTGTATACCAAATAGACCACACTGCGGCAAGAAAGAGACCAAGCAGTGCCAGATTTCACAAATATCTTCCATACCCTATGCACCAAGATGGGTATCAAAGATTCAGAGCGACATCTGGTGCTCAAGTATTGTAGTGATCTGCATAGATACATCTAGACTAAAATGGAATTTCTGGACATCTCGTCCTTGGGCGCGGCCTATCGATATGCCATCAAAATCGAGCAGAAGCTCAAACAAAAGACACAACAATTTGGGCCTGGGAATCCCTCACAGCAAAATCTAGGAAAGGGTGGCCCCAACTTATAGAAAAAAGGACAAAGAAAATATGGACAGTATCAGGACAACCAATCCAAGCCACAAGCAAATAGGGACACCAAAAAGACAAATAAGGATACCAGGAAGTGGTGTTATTTCCATAAGAGCCCTTGGCATAACACTATTGATTGCTGCTCAAAGTAGTCACTAGTGGCTGAAGTGAAATCCTCTGAATCAGATGCGGGTTATGACTCTGAGTTAGAACCAAAAAGAGGAAGACAAATCATTGACGCGGAACCCAGGTCCACCGTTGCTACCACCAAGCTCTATCCTGGTGAACCAGACGAGCCAGAAGAAGGCGAGTGCCTTTTCCATTCACAAATGTGGGTAAAAGGCACCCTGCTGTACTTCATCATTGATAGCGATAGCCAGAAGAACCTCATCTCAGCAGAGGTTATCAAGCGGCTGGCCCTGCGGACAACACCGCACCTGCAACCCTACACCATTGGATGGCTCCACCAAGGAAACGATCTTTGCGTCAGTCAACAGTGTCGACTGTCGTACAACATCAAGCCTTCAAAGATGAGGTATTGTGTGATGTTTCTCCTCTCGAATTTTGTAATGTTCTTTTGGGCCAACCTTATTTATGGAAATGTCATGCTGTATATGAGTCTATGCCTTGTACTATTATTATTACTTTGAACAGGAAATTGTACATGATACTTGAGGTAGTCCCTCCTAGTGCTATTTCCTTGATCTCTGCCAAGCAATGCATGAAGGTCATCTCTCAGAGTAAGTGAAAGATCACAGCCACATCCAGGGCCTCCATGACCGATCTCTCCACACAACAGAAGCAAGTGGATAAGGTCATGGAAGAATACTCAGATATCTTCTCCTCTCCTACTGGGGTACCTTTTGCATTGCCAGGTCAACCATCCCATCGACTGACCCCAGGCACACCACTACCCAATGGGCAGGTCTACCATTGCTCTCTGTTATAAAATGAGGAGATCAAGAGGTAGATCTAAGAACTTATCCATAAGGGGCACATCCTTCTCAACTCATCGCCTTGTGGGAGCCCAATTGTACTAGTGCAGAAGAAAGACGGGGCCTGGCGAATCTACATTGATTATCGAGCCCTGAATAAAATCACAGTCTGGAACCGGTACCCGATTCCTAGAATCGACGACCTCATTGATAAGCTCACGGGGGCCAAATACTTCAGTAAGATTGATTTGAAGTCTAGCTACCACTAGGTCCCAATAGAACTGACAGATGTATGGAAGACTGCCTTCAAGTCAAAAGAAGGTCTTTTTGAATGGTTGGTCATGCCCTTTGGTTTGACAAATGATCCAACAAATTTTATGAGGATGATGGACGATATTCTGCAACCTTTCACCAATTATTTTGTAGTGGTGTATCTGGATGACATCCTCATCTACAACAATACTTGGGCGGAACACTTGCAGCATATTCAACAGGTTCTGCACACCCTGTGACAACACAAACTATATGCAAACTTGGAAAAATGCTCCTTCGACATGGAAAAGGTCCATTACTTAGGATAAACCATTGATCAACATGGTGTGCATGTGGATCCAACCAAGATCCAGGTCATCTGTGATTGGCCAGCCCCAACCACACTCACTGAGCTTTAGAGCTTCTTGGGCCTCACCAATTTCTATCGCAGGTTCATGTTGGGATTCTCTCATATCACATGGGCCCTCATCCAAGTAACCAGAGGTGGAGATAAGGAAAAAATTGTGTGGGGCCTGTCCAAACAACAAGCCTTCAATGAATTGAAGCAATGTTTGTTCTCATACCCAGTACTTTCATTACAGGACCTGCAACATCCCTTTGAGATCGAGACAGATGCTTCAGACTATGCTGTGGGCGCCATTCTCACTCAACACAACCACCCTATGGCATATCATAGTGAGACACTATCATATGCTATCCATAAGTACCTTACTTATGACAAATAAATGTACTCCATTGTGAAATCCTGCCACCAGTGGAGACATTACATTCTGGGGAAGGAGATAGTCATCCACACTAATCACAAGCCACTACAGTTCATGCAGTACCAAGGAAAATTGCAGAATGATCGCCATCAGAAGTGGTCCACATACTTACAACAGTTCCACCTCAACATCAAGTATAAAAAAGGAAGTACCAACCGAGTTGCTAATTTCCTCAGCCGACCTCCAGTCATCACACTTACCATGGTTCTAGACTCTTGCAACCATGAGACCACCAGATGGCCCCACCTCTATGAGACAGACCCTGACTTCTCCACCACCTACCAAATGCTAGGAGAAAACTCAGTGGTCGCTAATTTCCATATTCAGGACGGGATGTTGTGCTGTCTGGGCCATCTCTGCATTCCATCAAGTGAGAACGTGAAGATGATTTGGCAAGCTCACTACAGTCAGGTGGCAGGACACTTTGGCATTGAAAAGACAATGGCAGTGCTGCAGAAACATTTCTACTGGCCAAAACTTCGACAGGATGTCGACAAGTATATCAGGTCCTGCATCGCCTACGCTATTGCCAAACCGATTGCTAAGAAACAGGGCATGTACACCCCTCCGCCTACTCTTGAAAAGACACGGGAATCCATGTCAATGGACTACATGTTGGGCCTCGTGTCCACCAAGAGGGGAAGTGACTATGTTTTTGTGGTTGTTGATCGATTTTCCAAGATGGCGATTCTGGCCGCCTGCAAGAAGAACATCACTGTAGAGACCACTTCTAAGCTATTCTTTGAATGCATCTGGGTACACTTTGGTATCCCACAAACCATTGTCTCAGATCAGGATAGTCGGTTCCTCATCACATTATAACGAGCCTCTGGTCACTGCTGAATACCAAGCTCACAAAATCCACTGCCTTCCACCCCCAGACAGATGGCCAAACTGAGGTCGCCAATCGGATGATCGTACATATCCTATGTGTTAGCACTAGAAGTCACCCCTGGATTGCAGTAGAGGTAAGCCTAGTACCCATTAGTTTTAATGTCATAATGAATAAATTAAAGGGGGTCGAATGGGTGTAGACTCAAGAGAATATCACTTTAACTGAGAAATCCAGACCAGGCAATGCATGAACAAGTGAGGTCTTGATTCAACTTTAGTCAGTAGGTTGTAGTAAAGGGTGAGTAGGGGGAAGAAATGGTAAGGGAATGTAGAGGTTTGCTATGGACATCAAGTCTTCCAACAACCTAAGGAGGAAAAAATTCAAGAACAAGATCCTCTTGGACCTAAAGATTCAAGAGACTAAAAACACTATAACAACACTACAATCAAACCTCCATTGTAACACAGCCACAACAATTCATGTGAATCCTTCAATCATGAACATTTAGTATCAGATGCAAAAAGAGTGGAAAAAGAAGCTGACTTTCATTAAACAAGAAGTCTCAAATCTCATTACATAAAAAAGAACCTGAGCTTCATCAAAAATTTACAACACAGGATCCTAGCTCAACCATCGACACTAACAAAATATGAGGAAGACTCCTATATACTCAAAGTAAAACAACAGAAATGTGCCTGGGTCTTTGCATTGGAGGTGTTACGTCTGCATGTTCTCTAGCAGACTGAGCATGTAGTATTCTGTCAAACGTGAGCTTTTGTTAGACGCAATCGTGTTTCAGGAAGGTTTTGCAAATGAGATGACTTGCTGACAGTCCTTTTCGGGCTTTCCATTTATGGAGGAAACAATGTTCAACCACCGCCACCTACTTCATTAACTGCTTTTCTCGGGATCAGGAAGGCCCAAGTCAACTCTGCACTTGTAGGACATGGCGGTCTCTCCCAGCATATTTTCCATCTGGATCTGAGTTGGAAGCTTGTAGGAGAGGCTTGGAAGATAGATCTGGAAGATGACGCGATGGATGGAGAAATCGACACGAAGTGATGAATGGATGCTGACCAAGAGGAAAGGTGTGGCGACAAAGCAGTGACTGGGAAACACACGAGCACAAATAATTAGGAGTCGATGTGACAAGGTGAAGAGGGAGGATGCGAGTGGTCAAGAGGGGAACATGACAACATCGAAGAAGATGACATGGAGCGGGAGTGGGGAACAGGTGTAGGGAGATGAGAGGGACAACGAGAGCGGGAGATGGGACATGAAGAGGAGGGAGGCTGAGTGGGAGACAGGTGTCAGGAGAGTGGGAGGTGGTATCG
>JASDQU010438368.1:101002-111102 GCA_032191745.1 Picea mariana
ACGCTCCTGCACGGTCTGTCCATGCTTCTGTATCACTACTTCGCTCTCCCATCTAGCATCTTCCACTGGGTGATTCTTCCACTCGACCAGATACTCAAAGTATTCTTTTCTTCTAGTCTTCTTACCCACTCTCTTGTCCAGTATGCATTCCATCTGCGGCTTCTCTACAACTGGCAATTGTTTCACCCACTAGATCACTGGCTGCTCAGTTCCAGTCTCAGCTTCTCCAACCCTGTATGGGTATAAGTCTGCGATATTGAATATCGGAGATATCCCGATGCCATCCGACAACTCAATCTCATAAGCATTTTCTCCGAATTTTCTCAAGACCTTGCATGGCCCGATTTTCTTCATTTTGAGTTTATTGTATGTTCCCCTTGGGAACCTTTCCTTCCTCAAGTGTGCTAGAAATAGATCACCAACTTCAAACTGAAGTTGTCTCCGATGTTGATCTGCTCTGCGCTTATATTCCTTGTTCGATTCCAGCTACCACTCCTTCACCTTGCTGTGAAGTTCTTTCATCGCCTCAGCAAATTCTTCTGCACTAGCGCTGCTAGTCGCAGTCTGTTCTAAATCTCTTAGTTCAGAAAATCCTCTTGGCTGCATACCATATACGATTTGAAATGGACTCTTACCTGTGCTTCAATTCACTGAATTATTGTATGCGAACTCGGCCTGTGGCAATATGTGGTCCCAACCGTTGTGGTGCTCTGTCACCAAGCTTCTCAACAAGTCTCCCAGACTTCTGTTGACCACTTCTGTTTGTCCATCCATCTGAGGATGATACGCAGAACTAAACGCCAAGTTAGTTCCTAAATTCTTCCATAAGGTCCTCCAAAAGTGCCCTATGAATTTAGTGTCCCTGTCTGAAACTATGCTCTTCGGTAATCCATGAAGTCAAATGACCTCCTTGAAAAATAGATTTCTGATGTGAGTCGCATCGCTGGTCTTCTGGCATGGTATGAAGTGTGCCATTTTAGAAAAACTTTCTACTACCACAAAGATTGAATCAACACCTCTTTGTGTCCTTGGCAATCCTAGTACAAAATCCATGCTGATCGCCTCCCATGGCCTCTCTGGTATGGGCAATGGCTGATAAAAACCCGCATTCTTCTTTCTCCCCTTCAAATGCTGGCAAATTCTGCATCTGTCAACGAACCTCTTGACATCCGCACGCATCCTCAGCCAAAAATATGACTCACTCAGCTTCACAAATGTTTTGTCATTGCCAAAATGTCCTGCCAATCCACCACTGTGTTTCTCCTTCAACAGGTTCTCCCTCATGGAGAAATTTGGAATACACAGTTGATTGCCTCTGAACAACAATCCTTCTTGGATTATATAGTCTATCCATGGGCTTCTGTCTCTGAGAACTAGATTCTCAGCTGCTTCATACGATTCTGCAAAATCTGCATCTTCTGCATACATATCCCTGAGATTATCAAAACCCAAGGTTTTGACTCGAAACTCCTGCAGCAACAAACATTTCCTGCTCAAATCATCAGCCACTTTGTTAGCAGTACCCGAAATATGCTTAGTTACAAATGTGAAATTGTGCATATACTCTACCCATTTTGCATGTTTCTGATTCAACTTCTCCTATTGAGTCACAAACTGTAACGCATGATTATCACTATACAATACAAATTCTTTTGGGATCAAGTAATGCCTCCACTTCTTCAACGCCTGTATGATAGCATAAAATTCTTTATCATACGTGGAGTATTTTAGTTTCGCCTCATCCAACTTTTCATTGAAATATGCAACCGGCCTGTCTTCTTGACTTAAGACTGCTCCGATGGCAAATCCGCTTGCATCACATTTCACCTGGAATGTTTTCTGGAAATCCGGCAACACCAACACTTGTTGTTCTATGATCTTTCGCTTCAACAGATTGAAGCTCTTCTCAGCCTCAGCTGTCCAATGAAAAGACTTATGCCGCTTCTTCACTGTATCCATCATTTTTGTGCAAATTCCACTGAAATTCCTAATGATCTTTCGGTAGAAACTAGCTAATCCATGGAAACTCCTCACCTCGAAAATATTTCTCGGTGATGGCCAATTTTTGATCACTTGCACTTTATCCGGATCCATCCTCAACTTATTAGCTGAAATAACAAAACCCAAGTAAATGAGATCTGTCTTCATAAATGAGGATTTCTTCATATTAATTAACAACTTCTCCTGTTGTAGCTTTTTCATCACTGTAGCCAAATGCTTCAAGTGTTCAGCCTCTGATTTACTGTAAATCAGTATATCATCCAAATACACAATGACGAACTTTCTGATGAATTCCTTCAGGACTTCGTTCATCAACCTCATAAAGGTACTTGGCGCATTCATCAAGTCAAATGGCATGACTAGCCATTCATACAATCCTTCGTTTGTTTTGAAGGCTGTCTTCCACTCATCACCTTCCCTCATGCGAATTTGGTGATATCTGCTTTTCAAGTCTATCCTTGAAAAATACTTTGCCCTGCTCAGGCAATCCTTCAAATCATCCATTCTCGGCAGTGGAAACCTGTACCTGATGGTTATTTTGTTGATCGCTCTTGAGTCGGTGCACATCCTCCAGCCTCTGTCTTTCTTCGGACTGAGTACTGTTGGAACAACACATGGACTCAAACTTTCCCTGACCAATCCTTTGTCCATCAACTCCTGGACCTACTTCTTGACTTCTTCATTTTCTTGCGGTGTCAACCTATACGTGTCTTTATTCGACAAACTAGCTCCTAGTATGAGATCAATATGATGACTCACACACCTCATCGGTGGCAATGAATGAGGTAATTCGTCCACTATAATGTCAGCGAACTCTTCCAGTAGTTCCTGAACCTCATCCGGTAAATCATCCACTCTTGTGCTAGTCAGAACAATCCTCGGTTTTCTGACCACAAAGAATTGTGGATCTTCTTTCTTCTTCACCTCTGTAAGAAGTTCCTTCCCACTCATGAGAAGTACAGTGTTGCTAACTTCCAACTTCACCTCCTTATCCTTTATCGGAAGAAACCTATACGTCATCCCATTCTTCTCCAGGATATATGTGTTCATTCTCCCGTCATGAATCACATTTGTGTCATATTGCCATGGTCTACCCAGCAATAAATGACAAGCATCCATGGGAATAACATCACAGAGTACTTTATCATTATACCCTCCTATCTTGAATTCAACTAAACACTGTTTAGTGACACATACCTTATGTCCCTTCTGTAGCCATGAAGCCTTGTATGGATTCGGGTGATCAGTTCTCTCCAGCTCCAGTTTTTCCACCATCTTGGTTGAAACGAGATTATCTGTGCTACCGCTGTCCACGATAACCTTGCACACCCTATCCTTGGTCTTGCAAGCTGTTCTGAACAGTCTAGTCCTTTGAGCTGAGTCCTCCACCTCTTTCCCGAGTGTTAAGAGAACTTTATGCATCATCAACGACCTTCCACCTTCTGTGTCTTCAGCCTCAACATCCCGTCTCTGTGCTTCGGTGAGGTGAGCTTCCCCAATGTCCTTCTTTTTCTCTAGACACTTATATGACTTGTGCCCATTATTCCCACATGTGAAGCATGTGATTACTCCACCTCTTCCTCTACCTCGACCTCTAGTACGAGGAAGAGTGTTTGCATCAGCATAATCTCCCCTTTGCTCATTATGCTATCCTTTCGGTTCAACATATGGCCCTCGCTGTGAGCTTCCACCTCTTTCAATATTACCCTAAGGTTTCTTCCATTCCTCCTTGGGCTTCTGATATTTCTCCTGGGCAACTGCTTTGCCTCTGAGTTGACTTCTGCCTCGGCCCCTTTGACCTTACTTTCGGCTCAGCTTCTCCTCAACTTTCAGAGCCATCTGATAAGCATCCTCCACAGTTCGAATGGTTACCATACTCAATTCATCTTGAATGTCTTATCTCATACCATTCAAATATCTGACAACCTTCTCATCATCACTCTCCCGATGACCTGCTCTGATGTTCAGTCGATAGAATTCTTCAGTGTATTCTTTCACTATCATCAGCTTCTGTCTCAGGTTCTGCATTCTCCTGAACAGATTGATTTGATAGTCTCTCGGGATGAATTTTGCTTTCATCTTCGCAATCATTCAATCCCAACTCTTGATCTTCTGCTTGCCTTTGCAGCGTCTGTCAGCTTGTAGCTCGTCCCACCACAATGTTGCATGTCCTTTCAAGCATGTAACAACATGCCTGAATTTTTTATCCTCTTCGACATCTTCATAATCGAAGTAGGTGTCAAGAGCTCTAATCCAATCTAGAAGCTCCTCTGCATCCATATTTCCCTCATAGACTAGAATGTCCATCTTTGCCTTTGCACACATCCTGGCAATAGCTTTGATCAACCGCTCGGTTGATGCATCTTCAGTTGCAACTTCCTCCTCTCTTTCAGCCTCAATATCACTGTCGGAATCACTATGATCCCCTGCACTAGCTATGCGTCTCTGAGCTGTCTCCATATCTTCAAGTATTGCTCGGAGATCTCTCATTTGTCTCTCCATTTCTGGATTGAATACCTGCCTGCCTCTTCTCCTCACCTCCCTATCTTCTGGATCAAGTGACTGTCTTTCTCTACTGGGTGGCATGGCGAATTCTCTTCTCTGCTACAGAAAGCAAAGAGATATTCCCGCTCTGATACCAAACCTGACGCAGCCGTGCCCTCACTAGCACGCCCACTCTCACAGGATCTTCCTTTGTTCACGGCCCGAAGAAATCCAAGGTTTTTCTATTTCCCTATCGGGAAATCTGCACCCACAGTTGTCTTCACGCGATCCCCCTTCCTTTATTTATCGGAGAATCAAAACTCGTGGCTTCGCAAGTTCACTGTCGATCATTGGGTTCTCGAATCCCCGAGACCCGATATGTTAGTCAACGCTGAATTTCTCTCACCTTATCGAGACTTCTGCCTTATCGCGGTTTCTCTACTCGCGATGTCAACTCTTCACTCTACCGACTCCCGACTCACGATATGCCAAAACTCCGACACACGCATGAGCTGTCTCTTCAACTCCCCGTCACTTCTATCAGGATATCGGACTTCGCGAGATCACGAATCCGGATGTCAATGGATCGTCACTTCTTGCCGTGAAACCCCGATGACTTACGCCACCTGTCTTCCACTTGCTCCCGTGGTCCCACACTGCCACATCACTGTCGGGATATCGCAGATCGCGATTCCAACATGCAAGAGTTCTCTGTCACTGAAAACCCCGATTCTCTAGATTCTGACTCCTCCGGATCTCCTGACACGCGTCCTTACTGATGGATGGTTCTGGGATTGTCGGGATATCGCTACTCGCGATATCACAATCCTTGTTGCACCAATCTGGAACTTTGACTTGCGAATCCCCGAAACACGATATCACATGTAGATCCAATGACTCCTATGGCCCGGATCAACGGCTCTGCTCCCTCCTGAGCTTTGAACACCTTCCACACTTACAATGTAACCTCCTTGCACCTCCGTGAGATCCAATGACCCACGAAACTTCGTGAAATCTCCTCCAAAGATTTCTTCCATCCGTTCTCCCTTTGATGATTCTATGAAAGGAAGAAGTGTCTCCCCACGAGACTCGTTTGCCCGCTTTCCAACCTGCGACGCTTCTCTCAGATTTTCCACGGCAGCTTCCCTGCACTTACCGTTCAATGAATTCAAAGGCCTACTCCTCTTGAGCTTTTTCTCACGACTTCAATTCTCTTAGAGAAACCTTTTGCACGCACTCCTTGCGGCAAACCTTCAACCTCGACTAAGTGTTGAAGTCTTCGACTCTGCGCACTCCTGCAGCATCAGTCTTCGATTCCTCTGCTCAGAATCACAACTCTGAGTCTTATCTTAGCCTGCGCACTCCTTGCATGGTTTCTGTGACCCACTTTCACCTTTTGGGCGAATGAGAACAAAATTTACCTATTTGAGCCTTCTGTCAACTCACTCCTTGCGGATGACTTCAACTGCACTCCTTGCAGGAATTCTTACTCAAACAGAGAAACAATTGAAACTCTTTCTCACTTCCTCTTAGACTTCAACTCAACCATGAAATCACATACACAGCATATAAAAGCAAATGTATGACTGGAAGAAAACATTCATGAGCATAACATCAATACATAGAGAAAACAACACAAAACCATGAGTTTGAATCAAAGCTTCTTCTATTAATTCAAATGCTTGTACATGGGTGTTCTTCATACAATTCTCTGCATGCTCTTCTCTTCTGAATGCTCTAGATAATGCTAATGCTAATGCTAATCGTTACAATGATACAATGAGGGTGTCTATATCCGTTTTCCCCCTTGGACTCTAAAGCTATCAAATCTAAATTACATTCCTATCTACCAGCATTAACTATATTAAATGCTGACTATCTACTAAAGGACGAGAGCTATCCGCTCAAGGTCCATTTTACAATATACAAGTGCGCCTTATCTTAAATAGCTTCATTAAAGACTTGCGCAACAATTCCAAAGTGTTTTCAAAATTTGTGTTGGCTTGTCCAGCTGTCCCCCACTTCTGCGCTGGCTCGCTTGATGAATTGGCGATGCTCCTGCATCAGAAAATAATTTCCCATTGTGGTTAACATGGGAAATGGTCCATATTGCTAATGTATCATAGACAACAACTTCCCATTGTGGTTAACATGGAGAGTGGTCTAGGGCAGTCTCTCTTCTTGAGGGTTACTCAGGAAGACTGACCCGCCTCACCGAACAACGATTTCTCATTGTGGTTAACATGAGAAATGGTCTGTTTTGGAGGTTGATACAGGACAATCGTTTCCTCTTGTGGTTAACAAAGGAAATGTTCTGGACAATCATTCCTTAGGGTGTATTCATTCTCTCCAGGTTGCACTTTGTTTAGTGCCAGAGGAATGACCTAGGGTGGGGAATGGTCCAGGCTCAGCAATGAGGGATAGACATTCCTTAGGGTAGATTCATTCTCTCCAGGTTACATTTTTTTTAGTGTCGGAGGAATGGCCCAGGGTGAGGAATGGTCCAGGTGCAGAAATTAGAACAATCATTCTTCCTTGTTTGAGAAGAATAAGGTAGATAGCCCATCGTTGATGTTCTACTCTGAGGGTAGATATTCTTTTAGATCTCACATATGTGAGTGAAATATTGGCCCAGATGATTCAGTTTATATCATAACATTGTTTCTGTGTAGGTTGATATCAGATGATTGTTATGAAGACTGTATGACAATAGATGTATATTACTGTGGTGGATGTGTTCCACTATTTGTGACTATACGTTACTGATCAAGTACTTGTGTGTTACTTGGTGTGGTAGTGTACCACTGAATACTACTATGGATAGACACAGTTGTGTTCTATTTTGTTTTGATTTCCTTGAAGACTATCAATAGTATTGGAAATGATTATCAGTTAGATGAATAATCAAAGGACAAAGATTTCCCAGACGGAAAATGGTTCAGAACATTTACTCTTCTAGATTAGAAGAATGGCTCTTGTATCACTCTATGGAGTGAGCATCATGTCTGATTACTTAGATAGAGTATGGTTTCGAGAGGTGATGTAGCTGATAAAACTGATGATGATGATGGTGCTCATGATCTAGTCATGATCTAGTCTATACAACTATGTTGATGCTACCAGGTGAATGGTATATTTTGTGCTCAATACCATTACCTGTAATACCTCCCTAGCTAGGAGGGAGTGTTGATATTATGGTAGCTGCAGGAGGTATTTACCTCCATGTGTAAACCTGACGAGGATAGAATACTCCGGGAAGCAAGAATAAACCCTAATGAGTTGGCTAATAACCCTAGAAGACTTGTCGGCTCAAGAAGATAATTTATATTAGGTTATTAGCCTCCAAGAGAAGAAGTCGGCCAGAAGAAATAATATATATTGAACGGACAGATACCCAGAATGAGAAGGCAACCCAGGTAGTTAGCTAGATTTACTATAAATACAGGAGGCCAATCTTCATTCTAGCAGGCAGTCTAAGAATTGCAGAGCAACACTTGTGTGCACTGCAGTGCCCAGTTTTGTGCGTAGGTTTGGAGGAGAGCTACCAGTGCAGCTGCTACAACTAGCAATCACGTTTGGCTTGGACTATCTCTTGGATAGGGTTTGGACTATCTGATCAGCTCTTGTTGATGTGCTATCCTTGGGGAATGGTGCACTACCCTTTGTTTGGCTATCTAGCCTAGGGTTTTCTTCCGAAATTATTCTCTATCAAGGTTAAGGTGCTCGGAGGGTGACTTTGGCCTATGGTTGGGTGACAATAGTGATATTGTCAATGGTAAAATGAGCACATCCATTATATTCTAACAATATTGGCACTGAGTTGTCTCACTTCTTGTTGGGTCTATGTGAAATTAGATTGCAAGGTATTGAAGTGAGCTTCCAAGTCTTGGCTATGGGTATGGGCCATGATGACGAGGGAACCAAAAAGGGGCAGGTGGGGTAAAAAAATTTTCTGAAAAATGATAGGTATGAATGTGATAAGGGCGAAGAGATAAACCAATGGAATATATCTCAAATAATGGCGCAACAAAATCCATACTTTTTTTTTTTTTTTTTACACCTGTGGATTTATACTCTGGTCTAAAGAATATTGTAGTGATGAAATTCCCAAATGCTTAATCAATAATAAATGTATAGTGATTTGGCAACTTGAACACAGTTGCGTGGCAATAGATCTTGTCTATTTTGTTTTTTGTTTCCATCCCCAAAGGTTAGTTATTCAAGGGTTCTACAGAAAAGAGTTTTCCCTGTGCTATAGCTCTTTGATATACGTTCGGGGTCTAACAGTAGTACTCGGCCCAATATCTCAGGGCACCAACTAAGGAGGCTAGACAGTGCCCTTAGCCGTACTACCCGACTACCCAGGTACTAGAGAGTATCTTCATGAGTTTTCTTCTCGGTGACACTATAACAGTCAGGAAATCGATCAATTTATCTAAAGAGGGCTTCAGGAAATCTAGCCCGATCCGTATATAGGTGTTGTCTAATGCGCTACCATTCAAACGGGTACCAATAGGGCTTACAAGGGTGGCCAACAGATGTGTGTTTAAGTACCACTTGTATTTCCTGCGTGTAGGAATCCCTCAACCGTGGGTTTATGTGAGTAACGACAGATCTACGTAGCTTACAAATGCCATAATACGTCTCTACCTTGAAAAAAATTTACCCACAATTTTCTGCCGAGGAAAGTGCTCTGATACCACTTGTAATATTCTAGATATAAAAAGTATGCAGAACAGAAAAAAAAATGCTAGAAATGGAAGATGAACAACAATATAACCAGAACAACACCACAATAATACTGAAATGATAACATAATAACACCAGAAAGAGCACTTCGATTACTGAGAGAAATGTTCGCTTGCCTCTTCGAGGGGACAACTTCCAGTCAAGTAGAGCTCTATTACAATAATATCCAAGACAAAGTTCTCATACCCTCGACTCCTATTTATATTGATTATGTCTATCAAAAGAACCATCTAGAGGAAGATCCTTCTAGAAGCGGAAGCTTCTATTAGGTCTTCTTACATTCGACTTATTCTTACTTATTGCTAAGCCTTATTAATATTGACCTTTATTACATCGAAATATAATATTCTACCTACATGAGGGGTTAGGTCCCTAACACATGAGCATTGGATAATTGAAAATCATATATTTGAGATATCTTCGTGTGATGCTAAACTATGGTTGAGATATGCCTCAAACAGTGATGTACAACTGCATGGATTTACTTATTCAGATTAGGGCAGGGAGTGCAGATGACAGAAAGATTACTTATAGTATGTGTTCCAGTATGGTATCTACTATGATGTCATGGGATAGCAGGAAATATAAGTCTATTGCACTCAACACTGTAGAAGAAGAGTATATTGTAGCTTGTGGTGCTTGTAAAAAAGTAGTGTGGCTCAATAAGATGGTTTCTGGACTGTTTGATCAGGTGTTGAATTCGACCCTGATATATTGTGATAACTAGCGTTGTGTGAAGCTCTCATAGAACACGATGTTCCATGACAGGTCAAAGCACATTGATATGAAGTACTATAGTCCAGAGGGGAGAAGTGGTTCTCCAATATATCTCCACTGATGAGAAGACTGCAGATATTTTGACGAAG
>JASDQU010438370.1:2635-24581 GCA_032191745.1 Picea mariana
ATAAATAATATATTAAATAATAAAGTAATACATTAAAAAAATAATAATATATCAATAATGTATAGATACATTTTTTTTTGTAAATAAAAAAAGAGGATCCTTGTATTATATCATCATGAGTGTACAATTGTATGTCATTTGGAAGCCACCTGTTCCACCACATAAGGGAAACCAGAACAGGTGGCTCCAAGCGGTGATATGTTTATCATGGCGGAGATTCAGTTTACAAAAATTTGAGCAAAAGTTGAAAATTTCAACAGGAACTTTGTTCCCATTAGCTAGCCTAGGGAAGGCTTCATTCAGAGCTGCCATTACTAAGATGGTTACACAACTATAAGAAGGAGTGAAAATATAATCACTATGCATGCTGAAAACTGTAATTGACAAGAACTAGACTCAGGGGTGGGCCACATCAAGCCATTGGGGAACCTAGATGTCCATGGGTGGTGTAGATCGAGATGAACTTCTGCTTGCAAGTGGGGCATTGTAAATGTGTTGGGGCATCTGAGAGCGCCTTGAACAATAGATCTAGTTGCTGGTGGATTGTACTTTGGCCATGCACCTGCTCGTACTGCCACTGTTGGATGTCAAAGAGGAGCTCAAAATGCTCCGTTGCCAGATGATAGGTGTATTGTGAGACTTCCTCACCACAGTTTGTGCTAGTGTCTTTCATTGTAGATGTATTTGGGTTCTCCCCACCTATTGTCAATTGCCAGATTTGGGGGATTTCATCCTCCACTATGCATCCTCCTTCCCACCATCGAGGCTGAAAGTCTTGGGAAGCGGAGGGGCTTGGGAGGCTTGCCTTGGAGGGTGACCCTTTCATTTTCACCAGGCTCAAGACTGGTTGAGAAGCCAAAGTTGGCCTTGCATCATTCAACTTTGGGCCAGGATGTTGAATTGAGGGTAGTGCCTCCTCTTTGACCGTTTTGAGGATAGTCGATAAGTGCTCGGGTGGCGGTGGAGAATTCTCAGTGGGGGACGAGGTCTCCATTTTGGGAATGTGAAGGGGAGACTGAGCTTGAGTCTGGGGCAAGGTAGGAGGATTCTCCACTTTTGGAGTGCGCATGGTGGACTGAGTGCTTCTAGTAGGTATGTGAGGGTGACTGAAATGGGAAATCAAGGATTGCTAAGAGGATGTGGGTCAGTTGTCTCGAGTGATGGTGTTCTTATTCCTGGTGGCCCACCTAGGCTTGCCTCGTTCCTGTGGCATGGTGGTGAGAACCAGGGGGTGGTGGCGAGTGTGGTCGAGGGAGGTTCAGAGGTCACACAAGAGGTAGGAAGAGAGGCCTAGAGGGCCAAGTAGCACTGTGCAGAGGTGGTACCTTGCAAATGACAGGAAGAAAAGTGCACCTTGGTCATTTTTATTATCACTCGAAGCCATTGATGTCCCTCCCGTCGTCATTGAAGGATGATGGGACTGGTTCAGGATCCTAGTAGCAGTGGCCTAGATGGATCACTCGTCTAAGAGCTCCTCCAGGTGCATTGAGTTAATTTCCCTTATGGTGAACTCCATGGGGAATTAATAACTTCAGGGGTGGTGGCTTGGGATATTAACTCCCCCCGTGAACTGTCCCTACCACCTGTCCCCCTCCTCTTGCCAAGTGTCACCCCATTTGGGTTAATGTATAGATACATTAATGTCATATTACATAAAGGTTATAAAGTCCCAATGAAATAATGAAATAATCTATTAATTAATGCATTAATACATAAATATGGTAATCTCTTAAAGTTTAATGTTTTAATTAATTAATACCTTATTGTAATGTATAAATTAAAGTATCAATACATTAATGTATAATGTAATGTAGAATTGTAACATGTTAATTAAAAAATTCCTTAATAATGTATTGTATCAATTAATTGATATATTAATACATTATAAATTAATATATTGTTAAAATATAAATACATTAATACATTAGTAAAGACTTGTAAATATATTGATAAAATTAAAAAAATGTAAAATGTAATGTGTTAATGTAATAATGCAATGTATGAATGTAATGTATTAATTAATTAATAATAATACATTATTGCATTAATAATTAAAGTATTAATTAATCAATTAATACATTTATAAAATATTAATAAATTAATAAAATATTAGAGTATTATTAATTAATATATTAATAAAGCATCCCATTAATAAAGTATTAAAGTATCCAAATAAAAATACAATAATACTTTAAAGTAATAAAGTATTAGTAGTACACTAATAAAGTAAAAATACATTTATAATGTATTCTAGAATAATTACATTAAAGTATTACATTATTACAATAAAATATAAACATTATTATACATTAATTATAAAACATTAATAAAATAATAAAGCATTGATAATGTATTAATATATTGATGTGCTAAAATATAAATGTATTAATACATAAATAATGTATGAATATATTGATGTAATAAAATATTATTGTATGAATACATTGATGTGATAATATATTATTGTACTAAAATTTATTAATTAAATAATATATAAATTATTGTAGAAAATAATAAATACATTAATGTTTTTAAAGTATTAAATGTATTAAATAATTAAAACATTAATATAAATTAAAGTATTAAAACATTAATCTATAATTTAATGTATTAACTAATTAATAATAATACATTAATAATTCATTTCTAGATGGGGTGAGTATGGGCATAACGGGTGGACATTCAGTTGGGAGAACACATGGCCTAGTCTCTCGCCACCTCGCGCCAGATCAGGCGCACTCAACCTCCACCATCAACTCATGAATTTAACGCCTCGACCATCACTCCTCAACATTCATTCGATTATGTTTTGGCTTAATGTGCTAGCACCTCTGTTCGTGATAATGTTAATGGTAATAGAATTGATGCAATCACAGTCCCATCACCCTCCCCAACTTGGTGGTTTTAGGCATGCATTCTGGAGCGCCATGGCTCATTCGAGCCCTTGGCCTCTAGAGTCTTGGCCGCCTCCGGAATTTTTTCCAGTCATTTGCCTTTGGTTTGATATTTTGCAGTGCACTCGACCCTCCACACCCAGCACTTATCCTCTAGTCAGTCATTGCTTCTGCATCTGGCTGGTCTTGCATCCTTCGAGCAATAGTTCTCACAACTGTCACACGCTCCTCATCTGGTTTCAGGCGGCTCTCTGGATTCCTCGACTTAGAGGTAATTCAAAATAGGTGCGAACTAGTATGCTGCTAAAGGTTGGGGTAGGAGAGGGCATGGCCAGCAAGCCCGTCCGATCTCTCCTAAAAAAATTGAGCGTGGCTCCACCCCGGAGCCTCTCTTTGCTCCCAATACTTCCCCCACACCTGATTTTCCTCCTCGGGCCACAATTCCTTATTTTCCTCTGTTTTCATATCCTTATGCTTACCAAGTCAATTGGTTCGATATTCAAGACAACTCCCTCGACTTCTCTTCAATGCTCAACCCGTCTCCCCTCTGCCAACGTCCACATCCGCCTCCACTTGAACCTCCCTTCACCTCCACCTCCCTCATTCCCTCAACTCCCCTCTCTTCTTCGTCCTCCCCCATTCCTTGTTCCGACTACCCCACCTCCTCCTCTGAATCAACTCCACCTCCTCCACCCTCTTTGAATTTATCCTGTTGTGATGCAAGGAAATCTCTTGAGGATTCTATGGATTCCATCAAGCAAGGAATCGATGACATCAAGAGCGCCATCAAGCAAGGAATCGAGGACATGCAACACAAGGAAGAAGAGTGGTGGCACCGAGTGGAGATTCTGATGAATTTTATTGAGCATATAAGACAGGCTATCTCAGATAGAGGCAAGCTAAGCAAAGACATCGAGAAAGTTTGATAGAACAAGCAGAGGCTCGACCCCACTATTGACTAGCCCTTTTTGGATGAAGTTTCCTGTGTTTTTTTATGTTTTCAGCTAGTATAATTCATAAGTTCTCTTCCCTGCACATTGATGCAGGAGAATAACTCCACCTCAATAATGCGCCAGCTAGAAATCACATCAATGCTCATTCAAGGAGGGGAGAGGTGCCAACCCGCTCATTTTCCCTCGTTTTCAAATTTCAAAATTGTAATTTAATGCAATTAAATGTTTGGAAAAAGGGAAGAGATGAAGCGATGCCTTTGTGCAGGGAATAGTTGGTGTCGCTTATAATGGTTGACTGACTGATTGAGATCTAGATCCGATCTGGACAAGATATCCATTGAATGTAAATTCAATATAATTAATGAGAGTAGGTGAGTTGGAGGGAGAGCTCGAGAAGCCCCTCTTTTGTAAAAAATATCTTTGTATCAAATTTCATTAGGAAGGTAGGAGATTAGAGATCTAGCATGTAGATGAGAGAGTAGAGAGCTCATGAGAGGAGAGAACTGAGACTATGTTGCAGTCTAGTCTTTGTAAACATATATATAGACATTTTGAGATTAATAATACAAAGAAGTTTTCCCTGCATATGGTTCTATGTGTGTTTTTATGCTTATGAGTGAATGTCATTTGTGTGTTTATGGATGTATGTTGTAGATGTATGTGTTAGATTTCATGGGCAGGGATAGATATAATTCTCTATTTGTGAGTTCGTTGGAATTGTTTATGGGTTCTTTAGGTTGTGCAAGGTGTGCATAACAAAGTATTGAAACTCTGTAGCCAATGCAAGGAGTGCACATTTGAATCTTGAACTGAGTTTAGAGGAGAATGTGTCAGGAGGGAACACCAAGATAGTTTGCAGACTCAAAAGGGGATCCTCAAGGTTACTGAACACTTTGGAGGGAAGATTGTGCAGAGAAAGAACATAGAGAGTAGAATTTCTAAGGATTATGTAGAGCTCTGCCAGGTGGGCATCAAGCAAGTGCAAGGCGTGCACAAACTGAACTTTGTTTCGAGTTCAGAGAGAAGATAAATTTCAAGGAGAAGACACTTACATAGTTACCGAACACTTTGTAAGCTCAATAAGGAGTGCTTTAGCATAAGTTGCCAAGAGGGCACTTATATCCCTTTGAGGAGGAGAAGGGGTAGACACCTTCGAGGTCCAAGTAATTTAAGATCAAGGTGAAACAAAGTTGTTGAACACTCTAGAGGAAGACCTATGTAATGAATGCACCAGACCAACACTCATACAAAGTGTTGAAAGACAACGAGTTGAAGGTCGGTCAAGCACAAAGAGTGCGCATGGAGACGATCTTGTTTCAAATTCGAAAGCTCGGGGTGTAGAGCATAGAATGTGCTAGGAGGGCACCAAAAATTATTTTGAAAGATGTAGAAGGGTAGAATCCCTTGGGAGTCTAAGATAGTTCGGAAGTTTAGAAGAGATAGTGCAAAGGGTGCACAAAGGTTGGACTTATTCCAAGTCCAGAAGCTCAGGAAGAGTAGTACAATGTTACACATAGAGCACAAGTGTGTGCCAGGGAAGGGTCAAATTCCATTGAAAAAAGCTCAAGAGGGAAAGCATCATCGAGACCCAATACATCAGGGCTCGTAGAAGGTATTTCGAAGGTGAAGCCTTTGAAATGATTGAATTCTTCCAAGTCAAGGAAACAAGCGAAATATCAGCAGGAGGAGTGACAACTGTCATCAGATCAGTTGCTGAGAAAGTGACCTGGGTCATCAAATTCACGTCCAGACACTCATAAGATAATGCAGGAGGAGGAATAGACCCCATCCATTGGATCTGAGCGTGTGGGCCAACAACCATTGGATCCATAGGTAAGTGCACGAGGCTTAAACCATTTAAAGTGCATAGAAAAAGAAGAATTACCAAGTCCCAAAGTTTCAAAGGTTGTCAAAACCATCCATCATCAAGGGAGGACAGGTCGAAGCAGATCAGAGAGTTCGAGGAATCAAACTTTGGAATATTTGCAAGGAGAAGAGTGAAATATCATGGTCATCCATTGAGATAGGACACATGGTGAAAGATCAACACTTCACTGATTCACAAATCGAGAAGTCGGAGGTAGGAGAAGAAGAGTTGGGAGAAGAGAGCACTTGAGAAGTCTGAGTTCACAAAAGTGATCACATCCGTTAATCGTAAGAGGAACATGGACCGTATATATGGTCCCGAAGAATTCACCAATTAGGAAATCAGGAAAGGGGAGAAAGCCGCTCACAGAAACTCCCAAAGTTTGAATTCACGAGTTGATCACAAGTGTTGATTGTGAGGAGAGCACGTGGCAGCAGATAATAAGACTCGTGGTGTCATGAATTGGAAGAACTACATCGAGCAGTCCGTAGATGTCCGAAAGCGCGAAGTGGAGATCGGGACTGTTGGATCGCGGGGAGTCGAGGATTGTTTTTCTAACACAAGCAAATTTTGGGGTTCAGACCTCGAGGAAAGGGAGGTGAGACAACTTTCTAGTTCATGAAGAGAGAAGCCCTGAGGTATTTCGAAGTTGGGCCCCAGGTCATAACTGGAGGTCACATCAGTGGAGAATAGGGGAAGGAGATAATTCTCGCTAAGCTCTTAGTTCAAAGTTTAGGAATTGGAAGAGTTAGGTGATAAGAAGCAAAACCACCCGAGGTCCTAAAATCACGAAGCACCTTTTGGATAGGCATCTGGTCACAACCGTTGGTCATGTAGAGGAGGCTTGCACCAGGTACTAGTTCACATGGGTGAAGTTTCATAAGGACCTGTGGATTTGTTTCGTGGAGGTTTTGGCAGGGAACCGAAGAGTTGCTTCAGCTCAGGAATTTTGAAGATCCATTGACCGAAAGGTCAATGGACCCCACTGAGGTGGGGGTGCTACATCAGGTGGCATCAAAGATGATTTTTTCCTATAGACATAAGGAAAAAGAGGAAAGGATATAAAGGAGATAGTATGATACCATAAGGTGGTATTAGAGCACAATTTTTGTCTATAGATTTCAGGCGAAGGAGAAATTGGAGATTCCCTCATTTGTAGAGTGAACAACAGACTTGTCAGATGGGCAAGCAGAAGGTGGAAATGGCTACAAAAGGACACAATAAGAAATACAATCCAGAGACAGATCTAGAGCTTAATGAGATAAGAGCAAGGATGGGGAGGCTAGAATTGAAGATGAAACAACAAGAAGTGAAGGCACATTGGACTTATGAATGGTCCATGAAGGGGAAAGTTAAGTGGCCCATCTAGACGTTGTTGGACAGAAGGCAACCATAAGAGTTGAGGAGGTGGCTGAGGCATGTTGAAAACCTCAGTGATGCAGAAGAGAAGAGATCAAAGGATTTCATGAACTGCCAGGAGGGTAGTGATGGAATTTCATATTTCCAGGTGGGCAATGAGATGAGATCAGTCGATCTCATAGACTGTCAGGATGACAGGAGAGAAATCCCATATTGCCAAGTGGGAAAGGGAGAAGAAAGGAGCTCAGAGGTGAGTTCATATAAGCAAGGTGTGCTGATAGAGGAGGATCATAGGAGTATTATGATCATTGGGGGAATTGAGATATTCCTACCAAGCAACCTATTTGAGGCCAAAGCATGTGTTGCAGATGCAACAACAGAATTAAGACAACCAACAATGACTTTCATAGAGGAGGACATGGAGCATATACTGATGTCTGCCCCAACAAAAGAATAAGAGCGTGTAGTTAATATGCTCACTCCATGGGAGAAGGATTTGGAGATGCTGGAGGATTGGTTGAACAATCCAAAACTAGAAGATGGTTTCCAGGAGACAGTTACGCAGATTGTAGGAGGAGAGCATTCAACATAATTGCTCAAAAATTTCAGTGAGGAAGCTGAACAAGAGATGACTGCAACACTAAAGCCGGTAACAAAAGAGGGAGCAAAATTATAGTCTGAGGAGCAACTGGAGGAAGTTGGAGTTGAACCAGCAGCAGAACTGGCATAATAAAATACGTCAGAGGAAGAAGTTGAGAAACAACTCAGTGATGAGACTGCAGAACTAGATTTTGTAGCATGGTTGCAAGCTAACGCCACAGAAGATGAAGGAATCAAGGGAGATCAACCTGATGTACCCATTGATAAGGAGGAGGTGCAGTAGAGAAGGATGCAAAAGAAGAGCCAACCAACTGAGCAGGTGGATGAGGTGATTTAGGAGATAAGAAGGTTGATGTTGAGGTCAACACAAGAGACTTCCATCAAGGAGAAATTGAGCAGAGGAGATCCTATCATAGTAGCATAGAAGAAGCAGCAACAATAGCAACAACATAATAGTGGAGCAAGAGGAAAGCTCCAGAGGATAGTTTGGGATCCAAAAAGATTTCAACAGAACTTGGAAGCTCATGAGCAGGATGTAGGGTTTCAAAATAGTCCCTATTCTCACTCCATTAATTCACTAAAACCTTCACAATTACTTCCATTTCACCTTCATATCACCTTCATATCACCTCCACATTATTACATTTACCTCATCACTGGGTTATAACTATGCTTTTCCAAAGTTTATCAATTCTTAACATTTTTAAGTGGATTTGTGGTTAAAATTTAGAAAATAATATGCTTATACTTATACCTAACAATAAGAATGAGTTTGTTAACATGTGTAGGTACAAAAGAAGCTTCCTAGACACCTTTATGTGGCACTCTATGCTCAAATTCGAGTTTGAGGAGATCATGAAGGAGATCATTGATAAGATCATGGAGGAGATCATGGAGGATATCATGGAGGATAGGGTTATGTGTCTAGATGGTTGAGAAATGTATGGAAATAAAGAGAGATTAGTGGATCACATTTATGAGTTTGTTACTCATCCCATTGTATAAATAGGAGTACAATCTCCTCCATTTGTAATTTTGAAGATTGTAATCTTAGAATTAGAGAGAGTTGTAATGTTAGAGTTGGTTTATAATGGAGATTTTGAAATGAATAATCATACTTTGATTTTGCTTCTATGATGCAGGAGCATCGCCAACTCACCAAGGAGCATCGTCCAAGACAAGCGAGCCAACATGGAAGACAGCGAACAGCTAGACAAGGCCAGCCGAAACTTTTTGAATTTTCATTTAAGGTGATGCACCAATACATAAATACACCATTTATGAAAGGGCGCCTTGGTATATTGTATCAGACCTCGAGCCATACGTTCTTGTCTGAAGTAGATAAGAAGGCATTTAATCTAGTTAATGCAGGTAGATAGGATTTATTTCTAGATTAGACAGTTTAGATGAAAGGAGGGAAAATGGATATAGACACCCTCACTTGTGGATTGTAACATTATTCATTCAGGAGCAAGAAGAGAGAGAAAGCAGAGAACTGTGTAGAGAACATCCATGTACAGATATTGAATTAATAGAAGAAATATTTGATTCAATTCCATGGTTATGTGTCTATTCTCTGTGCATTGATGTTATGCTCATGAGTTTTTGCTTCCTGTCATATATTTGCTTTGATATGCTGTGCATGTGATTTCATGTTTCGAAACTGAAGTCTGAAGGAGAGGGAGAGAATAAGTTTCAATTGTTTCTCTATCTGAGCCAGGATATTCCTGCAAAGAGTGCAGTTGAATTCATCCGCATGGAGTGCGTTGATGAGGGCTCAATAGTTTAACTCTTCTTCTCGTTCACCCAGAAGTGAAACTGAGTTGTTGGAGCTGTGCAAGGAGTGCGCAGGTTGGAGAAGAAGTCTCAGAGTTGCGATTCTGAGTAAATTACTCAAAGACTGTTGTTGTTGGAAGTGAACAGGGTCAGAAGGGTTCAACAGTTGAGAGCGTTGAATGATTGCCGCAAGGAGTGAGCGCAGATACCTCTGAAAGAATCAGAGTAAGAAAGCTCAGGAGGATTAGTACTTTCGTGGCATCATTACCACAGAGCACAGGAATCTGTGTCGAAGAAGGTTTGAACAGGGTTTGCAAGTGCAGGCATCAGAGGAGACAAGTTCTGGAAAGAACACTCAGTCATCCCCAAGAAAGTTTCGAGGAGAGGAAATAGTGGTCAGGGTTCGCAGAAGCAACCAGTGAAATCCCGTTAGCCGTTAGATCTTAGGAAGTTGCGCAGGGATTAAGTCATAGCGTGCAGTGAAGGAGCCAAGGGTTCATCGGAATTCGACTCATCGGAGTTTCCAGAGACATAGGTCTCTCACAGAAAGGAATCGCGATTTGTGGATTCTCGATTGAATCGGAGATGTCCAACACCGTAAGGACGCGTGGTGAGAGACCTTGGATAGTTCAAGGTTCAACAATTTGGGATCTCCGGAGTCAAGAGTATTGCGTATGTTGAAATCGCGATCCACGATTTCTCAACAGGGGTGAAGGCACCTACTGGAGGACAGGTGTCGGAGGATTGAGTCTCGCCCCGAGGCGATGACAGGTGGTGTCGCATATCGGATATCGGCATTTGGAAGGGTCTATGAGTTTGTGCATTTGAAATCGTGAACTCCTAAACCGCAATTTCTCGACTTAACCGGAAGCGTGGGTCCCAGGTGGCAGAGCAGAGGATAGGTGGCATCGGGGATCGAGAATCGAGGACATGAGAGGTAAGTTATTTAAGACATCGTAAGTTCCAATTTCCGATGGGTAAAATCCCGACAATAGCAAGGAAGGCCTTGGTACATACTCATCGGGTTTCAGGGTTTTGTGAGACCCGGATCTGTGCTTTCAGGTCTTGCAATACAGCGAGGCCCGACTTCCTGATTTCAAGGAGGGAGGTCCCAAATAGTATCTTGTGGGGGCAGAAAGGTCCCGATAAGGGATTTGAAGGCCATTTTATCTCTTCGGGCCTGGGAAAAAGAAGTTCTTGGTGACCGCGGACGTGCCGAGTGGCATGGGTGCGATCAGAGTGGTATCAGAGCTTGGATTGACTCTTTGTTTTTCATAGCATGGAGAGAGAATTCACCATGCCGCCTAGAAGAGAAATACAATCACCCGACCCAGAAGACAGGGAGGTGAGAAGAAGAGGCAGGCCGGCAGGGAATCCAGAGATGGAAAGGCAGATACGTGATCTCCGAGCGAGATTGGAAGATATGGAGGCAGCGCAGAGACGCACAACAAATGCAGGAGATCTGAGCGACTCCGAAGGTGAAGCTGAAGATGAACAACAAGGAGAAGTTGTAGCTGAAGATGCAACCAACGAGCGATTAATAGAAGCTATCACCTGGATGAGTTCCAAGACGAAAATGGACATTCCAGCTTACGAAGGAAGTTTGGATGCAGAAGAGCTGTTGGATTGGATCAGGGCTCTTGACACCTACTTCGATTATGAGGATATCGAAGAGGATAAAAAGGTTAGGCATGCTGTCACAAAACTGAAAGGACATGCAACATTATGGTGGGACAAGCTACAAGCTGATAGACGCTGCAAAGGCAAGCAGAAAATTAAAAGCTAGGATCGAATGATTGCGAAGATGAAGGCGAAATACATCCCAAGAGACTACCAAATAAATCTGTTCAGGAGGATGTAGAACCTGAGGTAGAAACTGATGACAGTGAAGGAATACACTGAAGAATTCTATCGACTGAACATCAGAGCAAGTCATCGGGAGAGCGATGATGAGAAGGTTTCCAGGTATCTGAATGGTCTGAGATACGACATTCAGGATGAATTAAGCATAACAACCATCAGAACGGTTGAGGATGCTTACCAGATGGCTCTGAAAGCTGAGGAAAAGCTAAGCCGTAAGAAAAGTTAGTGAGGGCGAGGCAGAATCAGCCCAGAGGCAAGGCAGTTTCCCAGGAGAGATACCAGAAGCCCAAGGAGGAATGGAAGAAACCTCAGGGTAAGATTGAGAGAGGTGGAACCTCACAGCGAGGACAACAATATGCTGAGTAGAGAGGATAGCATAATGAGCAGCGAGGATATTATGCCAATGCAAACACTTTTCCTCGTACCAGAGGTAGGGGAAGAGGCCGAGGTGGAATCATCACATGTTTCACATGTGGAAAGGGTGGACATAAAGCAGTTGACTATCTAGATAGGAAAAAGGATGGAGGAGAAGCTCACATCGCTGAAGCGCAGAGACGTGATGTTGAGAATGAAGATACAGAAGGTGGAAGGTCGTTGATGACGCGTAAAGTTGTTTTAACACCTGGGAAGGAGGTGGAGGACTCAGCTCAGAGGACCAGATTGTTCAGAACATCTTGCAAAACCAAGGATTGGAAATGCAAGGTTATTGTTGATAGTGGAAACACGGATAATCTCGTTTCAACCGATATGGTAGAGAAGTTGGAGTTGGAGACAACTGATCACCCGAGACCATACAAAGTTTCATGGCTACATAAGGGTCATCAGGGAGTGTCACTAAACAATGTTTAGTTGAATTCAAGATAGGGGGATATAATGATAAGGTCTTGTGTGATGTCATTCCCATGGATGTATGTCATTTGTTACTGGGTAGACCATGGCAATATGACAGAAATGTGGTTCATGATGGGAGGATGAACACATACACTATAGAGAAAGATGGGAGGATGCATAGATTTCTTTCGATAAGGGATAAGGAAGTGAAACCGGAAGTAAAAAACACAATACTTCTCATGAGTGGGAAGGAGCTTCTCACAGAGATGGAGAAGAAAGAAGACCCACAATTCTTTGTGGTCAGGAAGCCAAGAATTGTTCTGAGTAACAAAAGAGTGGATGATTTACCAAACAAAATTCAGGAACTGCTGGGAGAGTTCGCTGACATCATCGTGGACAAATTACCTCGTTCATTGCCACCGATGAGGAGTGTGAGTCATCACATCGATCTCATACCAGAATCTAGTTTTCCGAACAAAGCTGCGTAGAGATTGATGCCACAAGAAAATGAGGAGGTCAAGAAGCAGGTCCAGGAGTTATTGGACAAAGGATTGGTCAGAGAAAGCCTGAGTCCGTGTGTTGTTCCAATAGTTCTTAGTCCAAAGAAGGATGGAGGTTGGAGAATGTGCACCGACTCAAGAGCGATCAACAAAATTACCATTAGGTACAGATTTCCACTGTCGAGAATGGATAATCTGATGGATTGCCTGAGTGGGGAAAATTATTTCTCAAAGGTATATTTGAAGAGCGGATATCACCAGATTCGCATGAGGGAAGGTGATGAATGGAAGACGGAATTCAAGACAAATGAAGGTTTGTACGAATGGTTGGTCATGTTGTTTGGCTTGAAAAACGTGCCGAGCACATTTATGAGACTAATGAATGAAGTCCTGAAGGAATTCATCGAGAAATTTGTAGTCGTATATCTGGATGATATATTAATCTTCAGTAAAACCAAGGCTAAACATTTGAAGCATTTTTCCATTGTGATGAGGAAGCTTTAACAAGAGAATCTATTGATTAATATGAAGAAGTCCTCATTTATGAATACAAAGCTCATTTACTTGGGTTTTTTTATTTCGGCCAATGAACTAAGGATGGATCCAAGTAAAGTGGAAGTGATTAAAAATTGGCCATCACCGAGAAATGTTTTCGAGGTGAGAAGTTTCCATGGTTTAGCTAGTTTCTACCGAAAGTTCATTAGAAATTTCAGTGGTATTAGCGCAACAATGATGGACACGGTAAAGAAACGACATAAGTCTTTTCATTGGACAGCAGAGGCTGAGAAGAGCTTCAACCTGTTGAAGTGGAGGATAACGGAATGACCAGTGTTGGTGTTGCCGGACATTAAGAAGACATTTCAAGTGAAGTGTGATGCAAGTGGATATGCCATAGGAGTGGTCTTGAGTCAGGAGGACAGGCCAGTTGCATATTTCAGTGAGAAGCTGGATGAAGCAAAGCTGAAATACTCCACGTACGATAAAGAGTTTCATGCCATCATACATGCATTGAAGAAGTGGAGGCATTACTTAATCCGAAAGAATTCGTATTGTACAGTGACAATCATGCATTGCAGTTTGTGAGTCAACAGGATAAGTTGAATCAAAAGCATGCAAAATGGGTAGAGTATATGAGGAATTTCATGTTTGTGATCAAACACATTTCAGGAACTGCTAACAAAGTGGTTGATGCTTTGAGCAGGAAATGTTTGTTGTTGTAGGAGTTTCGAGTCAAAACATTGGGTTTTGAAAATCTCAGGGATATGTATGCAGGTGATGTAGATTTCGGAGAAGCATACGAAGCAGCTGAGAATCCAGTTCTCAGGAATCGGAGCCCATGGATAGACTACATGATCCAGGAGAGATTACTGTTCAGAGGCAATCAACTGTGTATTCCAAATTTCTCCATGAGGGAGAATTTGCTAAAGGAAAAACATAGCGGAGGCTTGGCAGGGCATTTTGGCCACGACAAAACATTCGCAAAGCTGAGTGAATCATATTTTTGGCTAGGCATGTGAGAAAAGGTCAAGCGATTTGTTGACAGATGCAGGATTTGTCAGCATTCGAAGCGAAGAAAACAAAACGCGGGTTTTTATCATCCATTACCCATACCAGAGAGGCCGTGGGAGGCGATTAGCATGGATTTTGTATTGGGTTTGCCGAGAACACAGAGAGGGGTTGATTCCATCTTTGTGGTGGTAGATAGGTTTTCAAAGATGGCACATTTCATCCCATTCTAGAATACCAGTGATGCGACCCACATCGCCAATCTTTTTTTCAAAGAGATTGTGCGACTTCATGGATTGTCGAGAAGCATAGTCTCGGACAGGGAGACGAAACTCATAGGTCATTTTTGGAGGACACTATGGAAGAATCTAGGAACTAACTTGGAGTTTAGTTTAGCTTATCATCCGAAGATGAATGGGCAAATAGAGGTGGTGAACAGAAGTCTGGGGGACTTGCTAAGGAGCTTGGTGACAGAGCACCATGGCAGCTGGGACAACATATTGCCACAGGCAGAGTTTGCATACAATGATTCTGTGAATCAGAGTACAGGCAAAATTCCATTTCAGATTGTGTATGGGACACAACCAAGAGGAGTTTCTGAACTAAGGGAGTCAGAGCAGACTGCAACTAGCAGTGCTAGTGCGGAGGAATTCGCTGAGGTGATGAAAAAACTTCACAGCATGGTGAAACAGAGACTGAAAGATTCAAATCAGGAATACAAACACAGAGCAGATCAGCATCGGAGACAACTTCAGTTTGAAGTTGGTGATCTGATTCTGGAACACTTGAGGAGGGAAAGGTTCCCAAGGGGAACATATAACAAATTAAAAATGAATAAAATTGGGCCATGCAGAGTCCTGAAGAAATTCGGAGAAAATGATTATGAGATTGAGTTGTCGGATGGCATCGGAATATCTCTGATATTCAATGTGGCAGATTTATACCCATACAGGGCTGGTGAAGAAGAAATAGAAACTGAGAACCCAGTGATTGAGTGGACAAAGCAGTTACCAGTTGCAGACAAGCCACAGATGGAGTACATACTGGACAAGCGAGTGGGTAAGAAAACCAGGCACAAGCAGTATTTCGAGTACCTGGTCAAGTGGAGTAGTCACCCCGCGGAAGACGCCAGCTTGGAAAATGAAGCAGTGATACAGAAGCATGGACAGACTGTGCAGGAGCTCATGGACAGGAGCCCATGAAATTTTTCAAGGCGAGGAGTATGATGCAGGAGCATCGCCAACTCATCAAGGAGCATCGCCCAAGACAAGCGAGCCAGCATGGAAGACAATAAACATGTGGACAAGGCCAGATGAAACTTTTTGAATTTTCATTTAAGGTGATGCGCCAATACATAAATACACCATTTATGAAAGGGCACCTTGGTATATTGTATCAGACCTCGAGCCATACGCTCTTGTCTAAAGTAGATAAGAAGGCGTTTAATCTAGTTAATGCAGGTAGATAGGATTTATTTCTAGATTAGACAGTTTAGATTAAAGGAGGGAAAACGGATATAGACACCCTCACTTGTGGATTGTAACATTATTCATTCAGGAGAAAGAAGAGAGAACAAGCAGAGAACTGTGTAGAGAACATCCATGTATAGATATTGAATTAATAGAAGAAAGCTTTGATTCAATTCCATGTTTATGTGTCTATTCTTTGTGCATTGATGTTATGCTCATGAGTTTTTGCTTTCTGTCATACATTTGCTTTGATATGTTGTGCATGTGATTTCATGTTTCGAAACTGAAGTCCGAAGGAGAGGGAGAGAATAAGTTTCAATTGTTTCTCTATCTGAGCCAGGAGATTCATGCAAAGAGTGCAGTTGAATTCATCCGCATGGAGTGCATTAATGAGGGCTCAATAGTTTAACTCTTGTTCTCATTCACCTAGACGTGAAACTGAGTTGTTGGAGCTGTGCAAGCGGTGCGCAGGCTAGAGAAGAAGTCTCAGACTTGCGATTCTAAGTAAATTACTCAAAGACTACTATTTTTGGAAGTGAGCAGGGTCAGAAGGGTTCAACACTTGAGAGCGTTGAATGATTGCCGCAAGGAGTGCGCGCAGATACCTCTGAAAGAATCAGAGTAAGAAAGCTCAGGAGGATTAGTACCTTCGTGGCATCGTTACCACAGAGCATAGGAATATGTGTCGAAGAAGGTTTGAATACGGTTTTCAAGTGCAGGCATCAGAGGAGACAAGTTCTGGAAAGAACACTCGGTCATCCCCAAGAACGCTTCGAGGAGAGGAANAGGAGGAGACAAGTTCTGGAAAGAACACTCGGTCATCCCCAAGAACGCTTCGAGGAGAGGAAATAGCAGTCAGGCTTCACAGAAGCAACCAGCGAAATCCCGTTAGCCATTAGATCTCAGGAAGTTGCGCAGGTCTTAAGTCATAGCGTGCAGTGAAGGAGCCAAGGGTTCATCAGAATTCGACTCATCGGATTTTTTGGAGACATAGGACTCTTACAGAAAGGAATCGCGATTTGTGGATTCCCGATTGAATCGGAGCCATCCAACACCGTAAGGACGCATGGCAAGATACCTTCAATAGTTCGGGGTTCGGCAATTCGAGATCTCCGGAGTCAAGAGTATTGAGTATGTTGAAATCGTGATCTGCGATTTCCCGACAGGGGTGAAGTCGTCTATTGGAGGATAGGTGTTGGAGGATTGAGTCTCGCCCTGAGGCGATGACAGGTGGTGTCGCATATTGGAGATCGGCATTTGGAAGGGTCTGTGAGTTTGTGCATTTGAAGTCGTGAACTCCCAAACCGTGATTTCCTGACTTAACCGGAAGCGTGGGTCCCAGGTGGCAGAGCAGAGGACATGTGGCATCGGGGATCGGGAATCAGGGACACGAGAGGTAAGTGATTTAAGACATCGTAAGTTCTGATTTCCCGACGGGTAAAATCCCGACAAGAGGAGGGAAGGCCTTGGTACATACTCATCAGGTTTCGGGGTTTTGTGAGACCCGGATCTATGCTTTCAGGTCTTGCGATACAACGAGGCCCGACTTCCCGATTTCAAGGAGGGAGGTCCCAAATAGTATCCTGTGGGGGCAGAAAGGTCCCGATAAGGGATTTGAAGGGCATTTTAGCTCTTCGGGCCTAGTAAAAAGAAGGTCCTGGTGACCGCGGACGTGCCGAGTGGCACGGGTGCGATCATTCTACATTTGAGTCTCCTTTGAAGTGGTGTGCTTGTGGAGTTATGGAGGGCCCGCATGGCCTCACTTGCATGCTAATTTGCTTATTTTAGGTATAGCTTAATTTATGTTTTTGTTTGATTTCATTTTTTAAAGTCTTGTTAAATGCTCTAATACTGGAAGGATCTTATTTGAAAGTGTTTTTGTAAGAGAACCATAAGATCTTAGACAATTATTAGATTTAGGTTTGTTTGATTTCAGTTCTTAAGTTTTGTTAAATGTTCTAATATTGGAAGAGTCTTGTTTGAAAGTGTTCCTGTAAGATAACCATAAGACCTCATACAATTATTAGATTTAGATTTGTTTCATTTCATCATTCAAAGTTTTTATTAGATGTTCTAATATTGGAGGAGATCTTAAAATTCAAGTGTTCTTGTAAGAGAACCTTAGGATCTCGATGAATGTTAGATATAGGTTTGTTTAGTTGTTGGAAGAGATCTTGTTGAATATATTCTTGTAAAAGAACCAAAGATCTCGGACAAATTATAAATCTTTCTAGACCTATAGGTGGCACTTCTAAGTTTACCTTCCTGGGTTGACATTAAATGAACTCTGATTGACATCATCAATTAGAACTAAACATTTTGGCATCGTTGTCAGGGAAGTGAAACTAGAAGGATTTTAATTATTTTATGCATTTATTTTTATGGACTAATTTGTGGAACTTGGTGACAGCAGGTTCGTAAAGGAGTTCAAAGGTTGGCGCATTTTTTTCGCACATAGTTAATTTAAATTCAATGTTTGTTTTAAGCCCCCCATTTTCTCACTAATCCATCTATGGATGAAGAATTTCACGATGATAAACATGTACGTCTTGGAGAGCAAGAACAATAATGAAGATTGGTTTCAAAAGAACCTTGCGCCAACTCTAAGAATAAGACAGGTTACTCACATCCTTGCAAACAATCAGGTAAAAATTTTAAATCTTGATGTGAGCATTTTTGAATTTTTAATCCGTAGATGGCTTCACTGGAAGCATTCTTTTACTTAGAAAATAAAACATCTTTCAAGTTAATGTAGAATAGCTTAAAAGTAAAAAATAAAATGAGATCTCGTAGAATTTCGTCGTAGAATTTCCTTGTAGAATTTTCTTTTAGTCTTATTTTAAATCATCATGAATAAATGAATAAATTCGCATTTCTATGTCTTGTTTTTGTATCACGGGTGATCCAGAAGCTTGATTATCGGAAATATTTATCTTCCGAGAGTCTAAACGCCCCCACGACATTGCAGAAAGAGTGTAGATAATGCGAGGTTTTGTCACATATCTTAATTGTGTTTTATCTATCCACACTAACCTGCATAAATAAAAATAAATCAAGAGATTAGTATGCTCTCTTCCTGTAATAAAAAAAATCTTGCTGGAAATTTAATTGCAAATCAGACCTGTTGGCTTTATCCTTATCCCGATCCATATCAAAGCATGTATCAACAGCTATGTTTGGGGGCCCTTAAGATTAATTGGCAGCCTCCTTTTGAAAGACTAGTTGTAGGCACAATTGATGATGGTATTTATGCTATTCAAGATGATATTTTGGGACAATTACCTACAACACATATTGATGGGGATAGGGATAAGTGGCTGGAACAACCAGCAGAATTGGAGGATGTTATGTATTGGGAACAAGAAAATGATGATACTGGATCGGAGTATAATATTACTGATGAATGTACAAGTGAAGGCGAGAAAGGAAGTCTGAAAGTGAATTTTTCAGAATGCAGTGTGGATGAAGATGAGAACAACAAAGATGGAGATAGCAGCAAGGCCCTTCTTCGCAGGTCGATGCTTTGAGCTCCATTAGAAACAGTTGCATAGGTGGGAATTACTATGTATGCTTTGGGGATTTGACGAAATGGACCAAGAAACACTCATTGATCGATCGGGTTGTGACCAAGCTTATTTTTCTCTTGCATAATTACTCCTCATCCGAGTGAAGAAGCAGGGGTCAGTCTGTGTGAAAAATATATTAGAATAATGAAGGAAATAAATTTGAATATCATAATGATGAAAACAGAGGAGATTTTGGAACCTAAACCTATCACACTGGCTTCAAAGCATCAGAGCAGATCCTATGCTATTAATCCCTCAAGATGCATGTCCGCTTTAAGTAGTCTTTTATAAGACAGATTTTGGGAATACTTGAAAATCCTAAAGATGAGATCCTACAGAACATCGGTCTCCTTCAATTCACCTAGAATGTGATTGGATTTGCACTAGAGAAAGGCCAGCAAGCGAGATCTGAACCATGAGAAAGAGGCCGAAGAGTTTAGTGGACCACTACTTCCTACGCAGTTGATGATTCAACAGCCATAGCCATAAGCAACAGTCAGTGCTCGATACCCTTTGAATCTTGATTAGCTTCACACCTCTCATTCTCTTCAGGATCTGATTACGTCTTATCCATCAAATTCGAAAGGGAAAGTGAAAAAGATTATCCAAGATATCATAGATTTCAAATAAAAAACGACTAATGGTGAATCGTGCATTTGAGGAGACCCTGCTTGCTTCTCTGGAAAGAAATAAGTCTGAGCTCCCACCATTGGCAGATTTGAGATCTTCATGGGTGTAATTACAACTCCTATTTTGAGATCGTTGCCGTGATACCGGGAGTGGGAGGATGAGATTCCCTCATATGAGCATTACATGTATGAGGGTCGGACAAAGACGAGCTCGAGTCCAAAGTCCTTGTGTCCAAAAATAAACCCTCGAAGCCCAAAATCCCTGCGAAAGGCATAGAAGGCTTCATGATATATTCGATGGGTAAAAATGGATAACAATAGTTTCACTCAAAGTAATGCTAATATTGGCCGAGCGGTTGGTGGTTCTTTCTCCTTTTTCGATAGTGCTATCGCAGGTGTCATTCAGGATTTGCAGCAAAACAAACTTCTCGTTCAGAAGTGACGATTCGAGAATTGGGACGATGGGGTTTTCTCTACTGTGACAATGACATTTGATGAACCAAAAGTAGGGGTCACCATAGTGAAGCTTACATAGACCAAAGTTCCTGAAGAAGACAGGTTTGGCAATGATACAATGGTCGCGAACACTGAGAGAGGTTGGAGGGAGCTTATTTTCCACAAGATTAGAAGCGGTCTGTGGATTGCCAGCAGGACACTTGGATCACTTATCAAATCTGGTATCATATCAATTCTCATATCTTTTTCTCATTTAAAGAAATGAGTGACTGATCACGGATAAAGGAACAGTTTTATTGCCTTGCGCAGCTTTTCTATCATATTCTTGTTATTATCATCGATTTTTATCCCTACAAAGGCAAGGTCGTTTCTATGTATGCTCTTCAGAGAAATCCTGCTCTAGTAGTGTTTTCTGGTATTGTTGTGGCTCTCTTTTTCCTTGTGGAAGGCATCATGATGTGGGCTACTATCATAGAGGGTCTACAACGAACATAAAAAACACATCATAATTTAGAAACAGACTGCACGACTGCATAGAATGGCCTATTTGGTGGAGCCGCCTTCCTTGTTTTGGATACCTCTCTGTTTTGGATGATTTGCCAGATGCTTACTCTTAATGCAAGAGCAGATTATGAATTGGATGATGATGAGGATTTGAAAGGGAAGTATGGATAGGTTGCAGGAATTTTGATGCAAGAAGTCATGCTATCAAAGGGATTTTTGAGGATGGATGTTTAAACGTACTAATCTGTCAGAGACAACAAATCTATAATGCCAAGCTTTTCTCCATGCACAAAAGTTCGCTGACAAAAACAGGGAGTAACTTTACTTTTCATGAGTATTTCTTTAAAAACGGATTGATACTAGTATCATGAATTGAGTTAATTTCAACACTTTGATTTTCCTAAAGCTGTTTCATTTGGCATCTATTTTTGCGTAACAATCACTAAGAAATTGGCCATTTCTTTTTGAACATACTTATGTTCTTTATGCCAAGTTTTTTTGCAGATTTTGGATGATCAAATGATCATTAAGGAAACTAATTGAGTGCTCAATTCATCTCCAAAAGACTAATTTCATGAGAAATTCTAAAAAACCAGTCCATGAACATAAACGAAAATTTCCAGAAAATTACAAATTCTTGCAACTTCCTGTAATAGTTTAATCGTTTGACATGTTGCATGACAGATTAGCAAAATTGGAAGAGCTGAGTTTGTTCTTAAATGTACAAGCATGGTGAAAGACCTATTCGAAATCTCCAAGTTGCTCGTCAAAGACTAGTCAAACTCAGCTATTTTTAGCAAAATTCAAGAGCAGATTTTCTATGTTTGAAAGTTTGCCTTCCATTGAGAGTTTCCATTCCATTGCTATATTTGAAAGATTGCATGCCTTAATTCCAGCAAGATTCATTATCCATTTCCCATTACACTTCACTTCATACACTTCATTACATTTTCTTCAACCCTAACCCACAAATAAAACCAACCAAGCTCATCTACAATCTTTTTGGCCCACCTTACATATTCATTGTCGGTTTCCTTTTCCTACACTTTGCAATAAACCCTACTTCCATACACCATTGAGTCAAAGTCCTTGAGTCTAATTATCTTTGTAAAAACACCTAGAGGCTTGCATTCTTTAATGGCAAGTACTCTTGCCAATGAACAATGGGAGTAC
>JASDQU010438370.1:24889-38037 GCA_032191745.1 Picea mariana
CAGATTTAGTAGCAGCGACATATTCTGAACATTCAGCAGAAGATCCAGCAACAGATTTAGCAGTAGCAGTAGATTCCAAACATTCAGCAGAAGATCCAACAACAGATTTAGCAGCAGTAGCAGATTCCAAACATTCAGCAGAAGATCCAACAATAGATTTAGCAGCAGATGCAACAACAATAAATATTCACTTTTTCGACCTCATCCACCATTTTCACAACCAAGTAAAGAAGATTATGAACAAAATTTTGCAGCCACACGTGCACAACTCTCATCCATTTTTGAAAGGGTAAGTTAAGGTATGATATTTTCTAACTTTTAACCATTTAATTCCTTGAAAAATTAGAATGATAATTTTTGGAAAAACTTCACTTCCTTTCGTCATTTTGTCAAAATTGCCAAAACCATCAGTTTGGGGGGAGGGATACATTTACATACATACTTCGTCACCTTCATATTTTTCCATATTCATATATCACATTCTAAAAACTCAGATACCTTCAAAATATATTCATTATTACATGAGCATATAAATGGATTTGTCAAAATTATTTAAAAGTTAATTGGATGCCAACACAATCATGGTTGTCACACAAGAACCAACTATGATGCATTCCAACAAAAATACTCTGCAATGAAAAAACATTATGCAAATATCATACATTAACATTGAATGCAACAAACAAAATATGGTTGAAACACAAGAACCAACCAAGTTGCAATTCATCAAAAACACTTTGCAAAAGTTAAGTAAATGATATCATGCAGAGTTTAAGTCAAAGCTCAAGTATCAAAAAGTAATGTAATTGATTGCATGAGGACATGCAATACCTTCAGTTTGGGGGTATGTAGGGTTTCAAAATAGTCCCTATTCTCACTCCATTAATTCACTAAAACCTTCACAATTACTTCCATTTCACCTTCATATCACCTCCACATTATTACATTTACCTCATCATCGGGTTATAACTATGCTTTTCCAAAGTTTATCAATTCTTAACATTTTTAGGTGGATTTGTGGTTAAACTTTAGAAAATAATATGCTTATACTTATACCTAACAATAAGAATGAGTTTGTTGACATGTGTAGGTACAAAAGAAGCTTCCTAGTCCTAGGCACTCTATGTTCAAATTCGAATTTGAGGAGATCATGAAGGAGGTCATTGTAAGATCATGGAGGATATCATGGAGGATAGGGTTATGTGTCTAGATGGTTGAGAAATGTATGGAACTAAAGAGAGATTAGTGGATCACATTTATGAGTTTGTTACTCATCCCATTGTATAAATAGGAGTACAATCTCCTCCATTTGTAATTTTGAAGATTGTAATCTTAGAATTAGAGAGAGTTGTAATGTTAGAGTTGGTTTATAATGGAGATTTTGAAATAAATAATCATACTTTGATTTTTCTTCTATGATGCAGGAGCATCGCCAACTCATCAAGGAGCATCGCCCAAGATAAGCGAGCCAACATGGAAGACAACGAACAGCTAGACAAGGCCAGCCGAAACTTTTTGAATTTTCATTTAAGGTGATGCGCCAATACATAAATACACCATTTATGAAAGGGCCCCTTGGTATATTGTATCAGACCTCGAGCCATACGTTCTTGTCTGAAGTAGATAAGAAGGCATTTAATCTAGTTAATGCAGGTAGATAGGATTTATTTCTAGATTAGACAGTTTATATGAAAGGAGGGAAAATGGATATAGACACCCTCACTTGTGGATTATAACATTATTCATTCAGGAGCAAGAAGAGAGAGAAAGCAGAGAACTGTGTAGAGAACATCCATGTACAGATATTGAATTAATAGAATAAATCTTTGATTCAATTCCATGGTTATGTGTCCATTCTCTGTGCATTGATGTTATGCTCATGAGTTTTTGCTTCCTGTCATACATTTGCTTTGATATGCTGTGCATGTGATTTCATGTTTCGAAACTGAAGTCTGAAGGAGAGGGAGAGAACAAGTTTCAATTGTTTCTCTATCTGAGCCAGGAGATTCCTGCAAAGAGTGCAGTTGAATTCATCCGCATGGAGTGCGTTGATGAGGGCTCAATAGTTTAACTCTTCTTCTCGTTCACCCAGAAGTGAAACTGAGTTGTTGGAGCTGTGCAAGGAGTGTGCAGGTTGGAGAAGAAGTCTCAGAGTTGCGATTCTGAGTAAATTACTCAAACATTGTTGTTGTTGGAAGTGAACAGGGTCAGAAGGGTTCAACACTTGAGAGCGTTGAATGATTTCCGCAAGGAGTGCGCGCAGATACCTCTGAAAGAATCAGAGTAAGAAAGCTCAGGAGGATTAGTACTTTCGTTGGATCGTTACCACAGAGCACAGGAATCTGTGTCGAAGAAGGTTTGAACAGTGTTTGCAAGTGCAAGCATCAGAGGAGACAAGTTCTGGAAAGAAAACTCAGTCATCCCCAAGAAAGCTTCGAGGAGAGGAAATAGTGGTCAGGGTTTGCAGAAGCAACCAGTGAAATCCCGTTAGCCATTAGATCTTAGGAAGTTGCGCAGGGCTTAAGTCATAGCGTGCAGTGAAGGAGCCAAGGGTTCATCGGAATTCGACTCATCGGAGTTTCCGGAGACATAGGACTCTCACAGAAAGGAATCGCGATTTGTGGATTCTCGATTGAATCGGAGCTGTCCAACACCGTAAGGACGCGTGGTGAGAGACCTTGGATAGTTCAGGGTTCAGCAATTCGGGATCTCCGGAGTCAAGAGTATTGCGTATGTTGAAATCGCGATCCACGATTTCTCAACAGGGGTGAAGGCACCTAGTGGAGGACAGGTGTCGGAGGATTGAGTCTCGCCCTGAGGCGATGACAGGTGGTGTCGCATATCAGATATCGGCATTTGGAAGGGTCTGTGAGTTTGTGCATTTGAAATCATGAACTCCTAAACCGCAATTTCTCGACTTAACCGGAAGCGTGGGTCCCAGGTGGCAGAGCAGAGGACAGGTGGCATTGGGGATCGGGAATCAAGGACATGAGAGGTAAGTGATTTAAGACATCGTAAGTTCCAATTTCCGATGGGTAAAATCCCGACAAGAGCAGGGAAGGCCTTGGTACATACTCATTGGGTTTCAGGGTTTTGTGAGACCCGGATCTGTGCTTTCAGGTCTTGCAATACAGCGAGGCCCGACTTCCTGATTTCAAGGAGGGAGGTCCCAAATAGTATCTTGTGGGGGCAGAAAGGTCCTGATAAGGGATTTGAAGGGAATTTTATCTCTTCGGGCCTGGGAAAAAGAAGGTCCTGGTGACCGCGGACGTGCCGAGTGGCACGGGTGCGATCAGAGTGGTATCAGAGCTTTGATTGACTCTTTGTTTTCCATAGCATGGAGAGAGAATTCACCATTCCGCCTAGAAGAGAAAGACAATCACCCGACCCAGAAGACAGGGAGGTGAGAAGAAGAGGCAGGCCAGCAGGGAATCCAGAGATGGAAAGGCAGACACGTGATCTACGAGCGAGATTGGAAGATATGGAGGCAGCGCAGAGACGCACAACAAATGCAGGAGATCTGAGCGACTCCGAAGGTGAAGCTGAAGCTGAACAACAAGGAGAAGTTGTAGCTGAAGATGCAGCCAACGAGCGATTAACAGAAGCTATCACCTGGATGAGTTCCAAGACGAAAATGGACATTCGAGCTTACAAAGGAAGTTTGGATGCAGAAGAGCTGTTGGATTGGATCAGGGCTCTTGACACCTACTTCGATTATGAGGATATCGAAGAGGATAAAAAGGTTAGGCATGCTGTCACAAAACTGAAAGGACATGCAACATTATGGTGGGACGAGCTACAAGCTGATAGACGCTACAAAGGCAAGCAGAAAATTAAAAGCTAGGATCGAATGATTGCGAAGATGAAGGAGAAATTCATCCCAAGAGACTACCAAATAAATCTGTTTAGGAGGATGTAGAACCTGAGGTAGAAACTGATGACAGTGAAGGAATACACTGAAGAATTCTATCGACTGAACATCAGAGCAGGTCATCGGGAGAGCGATGATGAGAAGGTTTCTAGGTATCTGAATGGTCTGAGATACGACATTCAGGATGAATTAAGCATAACAACCATCAGAACGGTTGAGGATGCTTACCAGATGGCTCTGAAAGCTGAGGAAAAGCTAAGCCGTAAGAAGAGTTAGTGAGGGCGAGGAAGAAGTCAGCCCAGAGGCAAGGCAGTTGCCCAGGAGAGATACTAGAAGCCCAAGGAGGAATGGAAGAAACCTCAGGGTAAGATTGAGAGAGGTGGAACCTCATAGCGAGGACAACAATATGCTGAGTAGAGAGGATAGCATAATGAGCAGCGAGGATATTATGCCAATGCAAACACTTTTCCTCGTACCAGAGGTAGGGGAAGAGGCCGAGGTGGAATCATCACATGTTTCACGTGTGGAAAGGGTGGACATAAAGCAGTTGACTGTCCAGATAGGAAAAAGGATGGAGGAGAAGCTCACATCGCTGAAGCGCAGAGACGTGATGTTGAGAATGAAGATACAGAAGGTGGAAGGTCGTTGATGATGCGTAAAGTTGTTTTAACACCTGGGAAGGAGGTGGAGGACTCAGCTCAGAGGACCAGATTGTTCAGAATAGCTTGCAAAACCAAGGATTGGAAATGCAAGTTTATTGTTGATAGTGGCAACACGGATAATCTCGTTTCAACCGAGATAGTAGAGAAGTTGGAGCTGGAGACAACTGATCACCCGAGACCATACAAAGTTTCATGGCTACAGAAGGGTCATCAGGGAGTGTCACTAAACAATGTTTAGTTGAATTCAAGATAGGGGGATATAATGATAAGGTCTTGTGTGATGTCATTCCCATGGATGTATGTCATTTGTTACTGGGTAGACCATGGCAATATGACAGAAATGTGATTCATGATGGGAGGATGAACACATACACTATAGAGAAAGATGGGAGGATGCATAGATTGCTTTCGATAAGGGATAAGGAAGTGAAACCAGAAGTAAAAAACACAATACTTCTCATGAGTGGGAAGGAGCTTCTCACAGAGATGGAGAAGAAAGAAGACCCACAATTCTTTGTGGTCAGGAAGCCAAGAATTGTTCTGAGTAACACAAGAGTGGATGATTTACCAAACAAAATTCAGGAACTGCTGGGAGAGTTCGCTGACATCATCATGGAAAAATTACCTCGTTCATTGCCACCGATGAGGAGTGTGAGTCATCACATCGATCTCATACCAGGAGCTAGTTTTCCGAACAAAGCTGCGTATAGATTGATGCCACAAGAAAATGAGGAGGTCAAGAAGCAGGTCCAGGAGTTATTGGACAAAGGATTGGTCAGAGAAAGCCTGAGTCCGTGTGTTGTTCCAATAGTTCTTAGTCCAAAGAAGGATGGAGGTTGGAGAATGTGCACCGACTCAAGAGTGATCAACAAAATTACCATTAGGTACATATTTCCACTGTCGAGAATGGATAATCTGATGGATTGCCTGAGTGGGGAAAATTATTTCTCAAAGGTAGATTTGAAGAGCGGATATCACCAGATTCGCATGAGGGAAGGTGATAAATGGAAGACGGAATTCAAGACAAACGAAGGTTTGTACGAATGGCTGGTCATGTTGTTTGGCTTGAAAAATGCGTCGAGCACATTTATGAGACTAATGAATGAAGTCCTGAAGGAATTCATCTAGAAATTTGTAGTCGTATATCTGGATGATATATTAATCTTCAGTAAAACCAAGGCTAAACATTTGAAGCATTTTTCCATTGTGATGAGGAAGCTTTAACAAGAGAAGCTATTGATTAATATGAATAAGTCCTCATTTATGAAGACAAAGCTCATTTACTTGGGTTTTTTTATTTCGGCCAATGAACTAAGGATGGATCCGAGTAAAGTGGAAGTGATTAAAAATTGGCCATCACCGAGAAATGTTTTCGAGGTGAGAAGTTTCCATGGTTTAGCTAGTTTCTACCGAAAGTTCATTAGAAATTTCAGTGGGATTAGCGCAACAATGATGGACACGGTAAAGAAACGACATAAGTCTTTTCATTGGACAATAGAGGCTGAGAAGAGCTTCAACCTGTTGAAGTGGAGGATAACGGAATGACCAGTGTTGGTGTTGTCGGACATTAAGAAGACATTTCAAGTGAAGTGTGATGCAAGTGGATACGCCATAGGAGTGGTCTTGAGTCAGGAGGATAGGCCAGTTGCATATTTCAGTGAGAAGCTGGATGAAGCAAAGCTGAAATACTCCACGTACGATAAAGAGTTTCATGCCATCATACATGCATTGAAGAAGTGGAGGCATTACTTAATCCGAAAGAATTCGTATTGTACAGTGACAATCATGCATTGCAGTTTGTGATTCAACAGGATAAGTTGAATCAAAAGCATGCAAAATGGGTAGAGTATATGCGGAATTTCACGTTTGTGATCAAACACATTTCAGGAACTGCTAACAAAGTGGTTGATGCTTTGAGCATGAAATGTTTGTTGTTGTAGGAGTTTCGAGTAAAAACATTGGGTTTTGAAAATCTCAGGGATATGTATGCAGGTGATGTAGATTTCGGAGAAGCATACGAAGCAGCTGAGAATCCAGTTCTCAGGGATCAGAGCCCATGGATAGACTACATGATCCAGGAGATATTACTGTTCAGAGGCAATCAACTGTGTATTCCAAATTGCTCCATGAGGGAGAATTTTCTAAAGGAAAAACATAGCGGAGGCTTGGCAGGGCATTTTGGCCACGAAAAAACATTCGCAAAGTTGAGCGAATCATATTTTTGGCTAGGCATGTGAGAAAAGGTCAAGCGATTTGTTGACAGATGCAGGATTTGTCAGCATTCGAAGGGAAGAAAACAAAACGCGGGTTTTTATCAGCCATTACCCATACCAGAGAGGTCGTGGGAGGCGATTAGCATGGATTTTGTATTGGGTTTGCCGAGAACACAAAGAGGGGTTGATTCCATCTTTGTGGTGGTAGACAGGTTTTCAAAGATGGCACATTTCATCCCATGCTAGAATACCAGTGATGCGACCCACATCGCCAATTTGTTTTTCAAAGAGATTGTGCGACTTCATGGATTGCCGAGAAGCATAGTCTCGGACAGGGATACGAAACTCATAGGTCATTTTTGGAGGACGCTATGGAAGAAGCTAGGAACTAACTTGGAGTTTATTTTATCTTATCATCCGCAGATGAATGGGCAAATAGAGGTGGTGAACAGAAGTCTGGGGGACTTGCTAAGGAGCTTGGTGACAGAGCACCATGGCAGCTGGGACAACATATTGCCACAGGCAGAGTTTGCATACAATGATTCTGTGAATCGGAGTACAGGAAAAAGTCCATTTCAGATTGTGTATGGGACACAACCAAGAGGAGTTTCTGAACTAAGGGAGTCAGAGCAGACTGCAACTAGCAGTGCTAGTGCAAAGGAATTTGCTGAGGTGATGAAAAAACTTCACAGCAGGGTGAAACAGAGACTGAAAGATTCAAATCAGGAATACAAACGCAGAGCAGATCAACATCGGAGACAACTTCAGTTTGAAGTTGGTGATCTGATTCTGGCACACTTGAGGAGGGAAAGGTTCCCAAGGGGAACATATAACAAATTAAAAATGAAGAAAATTGGGCCATGCAGAGTCCTGAAGAAATTCAGAGAAAATGCTTATGAGATTGAGTTGTCGGATGGCATCGGAATATCTCCGATATTCAATGTGGAAGATTTATACCCATACAGGGCTAGTGAAGCAGAAAGAGAAACTGAGAACCCAGTGATTGAGTGGACAAAGCAATTACCAGTTGCAGACAAGCCACAGATGGAGTACATACTGGACAAGCGAGTGGGTAAGAAAACTAGGCGCAAGCAATATTTCGAGTACCTGGTCAAGTGGAGGAGTCACCCCGCGGAAGACGCCAGCTTGGAAAATGAAGCAGTGATACAGAAGCATGGACAGACTGTGCAGGAGCTCATGGACAGGAGCCCATGAAATTTTTCAAGGCGAGGAGTATGATGCAGGAGCATCGCCAACTCATCAAGGAGCATCTCCCAAGACAAGCGAGCCAGCATGGAAGACAATGAACATGTGGACAAGGCCAGATGAAACTTTTTGAATTTTCATTTAAGGTGATGCGCCAATACATAAATACACCATTTATGAAAGGGCACCTTGGTATATTGTATCAGACCTCGAGCCATACGCTCTTGTCTAAAGTAGATAAGAAGGCATTTAATCTAGTTAATGCAGGTAGATAGGATTTATTTCTAGATTAGACAGTTTAGATGAAAGGAGGGAAAACGGATATAGACACCCTCACTTGTGGATTGTAACATTATTCATTCAGGAGAAAGAAGAGAGAACAAGCAGAGAACTGTGTAGAGAACATCCATGTATAGATATTGAATTAATAGAAGAAAGCTTTGATTCAATTCCATGGTTATGTGTCTATTCTTTGTGCATTGATGTTATGCTCATGAGTTTTTGCTTCCTGTCATACATTTGCTTTGATATGCTGTGCATGTGATTTCATGTTTCGAAACTGAAGTCTGAAGGAGAGGGAGAGAATAAGTTTCAATTGTTTCTTTATCTGAGCCAGGAGATTCATTCAAAGAGTGCAGTTGAATTCATTCGCATGGAGTGCATTAATGAGGGCTCAATAGTTTAACTCTTGTTCTCATTCACCTAGAAGTGAAACTGATTTGTTGGAGTCGTGCAAGCGGTGCGCAGGCTAGAGAAGAAGTCTCAGACTTGCGATTCTAAGTAAATTACTCAAAGACTGCTATTGTTGGAAGTGAGCAGGGTCAGAAGGGTTCAACACTTGAGAGCGTTGAATGATTGCTGCAAGGAGTGCGCGCAGATACCTCTGAAAGAATCAGAGTAAGAAATCTCAGGAGGATTAGTACCTTCGTGGCATCGTTACCACAGAGCATAGGAATCTGTGTCGAAGAAGGTTTGAATAGGGTTTGCAAGTGCAGGCATCAGAGGAGACAAGTTCTGGAAAGAACACTCCGTCATCCCCAAGAAAGCTTCGAGGAGAGGAAATAGCAGTCAGGGTTCACAGAAGAAACCAACGAAATCCCGTTAGCCATTAGATCTCAGGAAGTTGCGCAGGTCTTAAGTCATAGAGTGCAGTGAAGGAGCCAAGGGTTCATCAGAATTCAACTCATCGGATTTTTTGGAGACATAGGACTCTTGCAAAAAGGAATCGCGATTTGTGGATTCCCGATTGAATCGGAGCCATCCAACACCGTAAGGACGCATGGCGAGAGACCTTGGATAGTTCGGGGTTCGACAATTCGAGATCTCCGGAGTCAAGAGTATTGAGTATGTTGAAATCGTGATCCGCGATTTCCCGACAGGGGTGAAGTCGCCTATTGGAGGATAGGTGTTGGAGGATTGAGTCTCGCCCTGAGGCGATGACAGATGGTGTCACATATCGGAGATCAACATTTGGAAGGGTCTGTGAGTTTGTGCATTTGAAATCGCGAACTCCCGAACCGTGATTCCCTGACTTAACCGGAAGCGTGGGTCCCAGGTGGCAGAGCAGAGGACATGTGGCATCGGGGATCGGGAATCAGGGACACAAGAGGTAAGTGATTTAAGACATCATAAGTTCTGATTTCCCGACGGGTAAAATCTCGACAAGAGCAGGAAAGGCCTTGGTACATACTCATCAGGTTTCGGGGTTTTGTGAGACCCGTATCTATGCTTTCAGGTCTTGCGATACAGCGAGGCCCGACTTCCCGATTTAAAGGAGGGAGGTCCCAAATAGTATCCTGTGGGGGCAGAAAGGTCCCGATAAGGGATTTGAAGGGCATTTTAGCTCTTCGGGCCTAGTAAAAAGAAGGTCCTAGTGACCGCGGACGTGTCGAGTGGCACAGGTGCGATCATTCTACATTTGAGTCTCCTTTGAAGTGGTGTGATTGTGGGGTTATGGAGGGCCTGCATGGCCTCACTTGCATGCTAATTTGCTTATTTTAGGTATAGCTTAATTTATGTTTTTGTTTGATTTCAGTTTTTAAAGTCTTGTTAAATTCTCTAATACTGGAAGGATCTTATTTGAAAGTGTTTTTGTAAGAGAACCATAATATCTTAGACAATTATTAGATTTAGGTTTGTTTGATTTCAGTTCTTAAGTTTTGTTAAATGTTCTAATATTGGAAGAGTCTTGTTTGAAAGTGTTCCTGTAAGATAACCATAAGACCTCATACAATTATTAGATTTAGATTTGTTTCATTTCATCATTCAAAGTTTTTATTAGATGTTCTAATATTGGAGGAGATCTTAAAATTCAAGTGTTCTTGTAAGAGAACCTTAGGATCTCGATGAATGTTATATATAGGTTTGTTTAGTTGTTGGAAGAGATCTTGTTGAATATGTTCTTGTAAAAGAACCAAAGATATCGGACAAATTATAAATATTTCTAGACCTATAGGTGGCACTTCTAAGTTTACCTTCCTGGGTTGACATTAAATGAACTCTGATTGACATCATCAATTAGAACTAAACATTTTGGCGCCGTTGTCAGGGAAGTGCAACTAGAAGGATTTTAATTATTTTATGCATTTATTTTTATGGACTAATTTGTGGAACTTGGTGACAGCAGGCTCGTAAAGGAGTTCAAAGTTTGGCGCATTTTTTTCGCACATAGTTAATTTAAATTCAATGTTTGTTTTAAGCCCCCCATTTTCTCACTAATCCATCTATGGATGAAGAATTTGACGATGATAAACATTTATGTCTTGGAGAGCAAGAACAATAATGAAGATTGGTTTCAAAAGAACCTTGCGCCAACTCCAAGAATAATACAGGTTACTCACATCCTTGCAAACATTCAGGTAAAAATTTTAAATCTTGATGTGAGCATTTTTGAATTTTTAATCCGTAGATGGCTTCACTGGAAGCATTGTTTTACTTAGAAAATAGAACATCTTTCAAGTTAATGTAGAATAGCTTAAAAGTAAAAAATAAAACGAGATCTCGTAGAATTTCGTCGTAGAATTTCGTCGTAGAATTTCCTTGTAGAATTTTCTTTTAGTCTTATTTTAAATCATCATGAATAAATGAATAAATTCGCATTTCTATGTCTTGTTTTCGTATCATGGGTGATCCAGAAGATTGATTATCGGAAAGATTTATCTTTCGAGAGTCTAAACACCCCCACGACATTGCAGAAAGAGTGTAGATAATGCGAGGTTTTGTCACATATCTTAATTGTGTTTTATCTATCCACACTAACCTACATAAATAAAAATAAATCAAGAGATTAGTATGCTCTCTTCCTGTAATAAAAAAAATCTTGCTGGAAATTTAATTGCAAATCAGACCTGTTGGCTTTATCCTTATCCCGATCCATATCAAAGCATGTATCAACAACTACGTTTGGGGGCCCTTAAGATTAATTGGCAGCCTCCTTTTGAAATACTAGCTGTAGGCACAATTGATGATGGTATTTATGCTATTCAAGATGATATTTTGGGACAATTACCTACAACACATATTGATGGGGATAGGGATAAGTGGCTGGAACAACCAGCAAAATTGGAGGATGTTATGTATTGGGAACAAGAAAATGATGATACTGGATCGGAGTATAATATTACTGATGAATGTACAAGTGAAGGCGAGCAAGGAAGTCTGAAAGTGAATTTTTCAGAATGCAGTGTGGATGAAGATGAGAACAACAAAGATGGAGATAGCAGCAAGGCCCTTCTTCGCAGGTCGATGCTTTGAGCTCCATTAGAAATAGTTGCATAGGTGGGAATTACTATGTATGCTTTGGGGATTTGACGAAATGGACCAAGAAACACTCATTGATCGATCGGGTTGTGACCAAGCTTATTTTTCTCTTGCATAATTACTCCTCGTCTGAGTGAAGAAGCAGGGGTCAGTATGTGTGACAAATATATTAGAATAATGAAGCAAATAAATTTGAATATCATAATGATGAAAATAGAGGAGATTTTGGAACCTAAACCTATCACACCGGCTTCAAAGCATCAGAGCAGATCCTATGCTATTAATCCCTCAAGATGCATGTCCTCTTTAAGTAGTCTTTTATAAGACAGATTTTGGGAATACTTGAAAAGCCTAAAGATGAGATCCTACAGAACATCGGTATCCTTCAATTCACCTAGAATGTGATTGGATTTGCACTAGAGCAAGGCCAGCAAGCGAGAGCTAAACCATGAGAAAGAGGCCGAAGAGTTTAGTGGACCACTGCTTCCTACGCAGTTGATGATTCAACAGCCATAGCCATAAGCAACAGTCAGTGCTCGATACCCTTTGAATCTTGATCGGCTTCACATCTCTCATTCTCTTCAAGATCTGATTACGTCTTATCCATCAAATTCGAAAGGGCAAGTGCAAAAGATTATCCAAGATATCATAGATTTCAAATAAAAAACGACTAATGGCGAATCGTGCATTTGAGGAGACCCTGCTTACTTCTCTGGAAAGAAATAAGTCTGAGCTCCCACCATTAGCAGATCTGAGATCTTCATGGGTGTAATTACAACTCCTATTTTGAGATCGTTGCCGTGATACCGGGAGTGGGAGGATGAGATTCCCTCATATGAGAATTACATGTATGAGGGTCGGACAAAGACGAGCTCGAGTCCAAAGTCTTTGTGTCCAAAAATAAACCCTTGAAGCCCAAGATCCCTGCGAAAGGCATAGAAGGCCTCATGATATATTCGATGGGTAAAAATGGATAAAAATAGTTTCACTCAAAGTAATGCTAAGATTGGCCGAGCGGTTGGTGGTTCTTTCTCCTTTTTCGATAGTGCTATCACAGGTGTCATTCAGGATTTGCAGCAAGACACACTTCTCGTTCAGAAGTGACGATTCAAGAATTGGGACGATGGGGTTTTCTCTACTGTGACAATGACATTTGATGAACCAAAAGTAGGGGTCACCATAGTGAAGCTTACATAGACCAAAGTGCCTGAAGAAGACAGGTTTGGTGTTAAGAACCCAATACTGAATACAAAATCATCACAAAAGATATACAATAATAATATGAAAAATCTTCTTTATTACTTCAAAACCCTTGAGGTAGGGCAACACCATACAATGGATCCTATTATGGAAGGGATCCTCTCCTGTTCACTTGCCTCTTCGAGGGGGCATCCTCCTATTGAGCTACCTCTCCAAACACAATACTTCTTTTCATGT
>JASDQU010438370.1:38057-53823 GCA_032191745.1 Picea mariana
AATTCACTAAAACCTTCACAATTACTTCCATTTCACCTTCATATCACCTCCACATTATTACATTTACCTCATCATTGGGTTATAAATATGCTTTTCCAAAGTTTATCAATTCTTAACATTTTTAAGTGGATTTGTGGTTAAACTTTAGAAAATAATATGCTTATACTTATACCTAACAATAAGAATGAGTTTGTTGACATGTGTAGGTACAAAAGAAGCTTCCTAGACACCTTTATCTGGCACTCTATGTTCAAATTCGAATTTGAGGAGATCATGAAGGAGGTCATTGTAAGATCATGGAGGATATCATGGAGGATAGGGTTATGTGTCGAGATGGTTGAGAAATGTATGGAACTAAAGAGAGATTAGTGGATCACATTTATGAGTTTGTTACTCATCCCATTGTATAAATAGGAGTACAATATCCTCCATTTGTAATTTTGAAGCTTGTAATCTTAGAATTAGAGAGAGTTGTAATCTTAGAGTTGGTTTATAATGGAGATTTTGAAATAAAGAATCATACTTCGATTTTGCTTCTACATCTGAGTCTCCTTTGAAGTGGTGTGCTTGTGGAGTTATGGAGGGCCCCCATGGCCTCACTTGCATGCTGATTTTCTTATTTTAGGTATAGCTTAATTTATGTTTTTGTTTGATTTTAGTTTTTAAAGTCTTGTTAAATACTCTAATACTGGAAGGATCTTATTTGAAAGTGTTTTTGTAAGAAAACCATAAGATATCAGACAATTATTAGATTTAGGTTTGTTTGATTTCAGCTCTTAAGTTTTGTTAAATGTTCTAATATTGGAAGAGTCTTATTTGAAAGTGTTCCTGTAAGAGAACCATAAGACCTCATGCAATTATTAGATTTAGATTTGTTTCATTTCAGCTTTCAAAGTTTTTATTAGATGTTCTAATATTGGAGGAGATCCTAAAATTCAAGTGTTCTTGTAAGAGAACCTTAGGATATCGATGAATGTTATATCTAGGTTTGTTTAGTTGTTGGAAGAGATCTTGTTGAATATGTTCTTGTAAAATAACCAAAGATCTCGGACAAATTAGAAATCTTTCTAGACCTATAGGTGGCACTTCTAAGTTTACCTTCTCGGGTCGACATTAAATGAACTCTGATTGACATCATCAATTAGAACTAAACAAAAGAGCTCATGATTTTTTTTTACAGTACTGGAGTATGATGCAGGAGCATCACTCCACTTCAGCAATGCACTAGCTAGACAACACATCAGTGTGCATTCAAGGAGGGGAGCGGTGTCAGCCCTATCATTTTCCCCTCGTTTTCAAATTTCAAAATTCTAATTTAATGAAATTAAATTTTTGGAAGGATGGAAGAGACAAAGCCATGCCTTTGTGCAGAAAAGACTTGGTGTCGCCTTTAATGGTTGATAGGATTATTGAGATCTAGATCTGATCTGGACTAGACAACCATTGAATGAAAATTCAATGTAATTAATGAGAGTAGGTGAGTTGGAGGGAGACCTCAAGAAGCCCCTCTTTTGTAAAAAATATATTTGTATAAAATTTCATTAGGAAGGTAAGAGATTAGAGATCTAGCATGTATATGAGTGAGTAGATAGCTCATAAGAGGAGAGAATTGAGACTCTATTGCAGTCCAGTCTTTGTAAACAACTGTATAGACATTCTAAGATTAATACAAAGAAATTTTCCCTACATATGGTTTTGTGTGTGTTTTTATGTTTATGAGTGAATGTCATTTGTGTGTTTATGGATGTATGTTGTAGATGTATGTGTTATATTTCATTTGCATGGATAGATAGAATTGTCTATCTGTGAGTTTGTCGAAATTGTTTCTGGGTTCTTTAAGTTGTGCAAGGAGTGCACAACAGAGTATTGAAACTCTCTAGCTAGTGCAAGGAGTGGACATATGAATCTTGAATCGAGTTCATAGGAGAACGTGTTGGGAGGGCACACCAGGATAGTTTGTAGACTCAAAAGGGGAGCCTCAAGGTTATTGACACCTTCTCAGGAAGATTGTGCACAGAAAGCACAGAGAGAACATAATTGCTGAGGATTCTATAGAGCTATGCCAAGTGGGCATTGAGCAAGTGCAAGGCGTGCATAAAGTGAACTCTGTTTCAAGTTCATAGAGAAGAGAAATGTAAAGGATAAGACACTTACAGAGTTACTGAACACTTTGTAAGCTCAACAAGGAGTGCTTGAGAAAAAGTTTCCAAGAGGGCACTTATATCCCTTTGAGGAGAGGAAGGGGATGAGACCTTCGAGGTCCGAGTAATTTAATCTCAAGGTGAGACAAAGTTGTTGAACACTCTGGAGGAAGACCTGTGCAAGGAGTGAACCAGGCCAACACTCATACAAATTGCTGAAAGAAAACCACTTGAAGGTAGGTCAAGCATAAGGAGTGTGCGTAGAGATGAACTTGTATCATGTTCGAAATCTGAGTTCGAGCGCAGAACGTGCCAGGAGGGTACCAGAAAGTATTTTGAAAAATGAAAAAGAGTAGAATTCCTTGGGATTCTGAGCCAGTTCAGAAGCTCAGAAGAGAAAGTACAAAGGGTGCACAAGGGTCGGATTTATTCCAAGTCTCGAAGCTTAGAAGGAGTATTGAAAAGTTACACATAGAGCACAAGTGTGTACCAGGGTGGTGCAGACCCCTGAACCTTGGGCCGAGATCCGTGCAGGATCTTCTCTAAACCATGACAAGAGTTAAGAAAAACCCTTTATTAAGACCGCGAAGGATTTTCGTCTCTCACGAGTTTGGTGCTTTCAACACAATGCCACCGCTCTCTGCAACTGTCGAGATGCGAAGCTCCGAATGGGTGTAAGGGATAAACCCCCTCTCTTCATCCCCTTTGAAAAGTGACCATGAACAAGGCCTTAGTGCAAGATCCTTTCATGACTCGTGATCTCATGATTTGGAGAGTTGAAGACTCTTGACTCTTCTTGCTCCAAATCTCCAATACCCGAAATGTGATATAGGTATGGCTCCTTTGCATTAGAGATTTTACAAATGACTCCCAACTAGAGCTTAACTCTAGCACCTCTTGCAACTTGCAACTTCACAAGTTGGAGTGCTGAATGATCAGGCTCCTCCCTTGTGAATCCCCAAAATGTGATAAGTCAACAAGGTGTTGACTCCTCCATAGTGACGTGTGTACGCCACCAGTCACCCACTTGCACGTTGTATGTTTGCGCCACCTATCAAATATGTCATATCCTCTTACGGGATGTGCCACCTATCCACACAAGCCCTCGAAGCTCAGTACTTCATGACTTTTGCGATCCAAATGCAATGTTTCCCAACCTTAGAACCTCTGAATTCACGATATGATCCAACGGTGTGGGGTAGGCCGTGATCAATGGCTCACATTGATTCTCCACTTCTGGGTGATGGGTTCCTCTGACCTCTAACCACCTTGCAACTACTGCCAATCCTACGGTCCTCACAATCTCATGAGTTCTCCATGGAGAATTCAGACCATCTGCCTCTGTCCTTGACAACCTTTGTCCCTGAACTTTGGAAAAGGCGATTAGACCTGTTCTTTTCTTGATATCGATCCAACTTGTTCTTTGCTCAGCCTCTGCGAACTTCAACCTAAGTTGATTTTCTGGGTCTTCGACTTCTCTTGGAGAGTTCTGACTTTGAACCTCCCCTACACATGAAATTTGCACACCGCAATAACTACTCCAGTTATCTCTCAAAGGAAGCTTTGTGCACTCCTTGCAATAAAGAATTGTTCAACTCCTCTACGAGTCTAAAGAAATCTTGCCCTCTTCTGCCAGCCTACGCACACTTTGCATGGATCTACGCTCTGCTAGCACTCCTTCCTATAAAGACACAATTGGATCATTTCCGAGAGTTTTGAGATGAATTTCAGAACTTGGTCGATGCACTCTCTGCAGACCATCCACTGCACTCTTTGCAGGAGTTCTCAGAAAGTGAAACAATTGGAACTAATTCTCCCCTTATCTAGAATTCAAACATTTAACAAAGAATCCCAAAGCATACGCACACACATAGCATTGAAATAAAATGCACACAGAGAATATAAACAAGCCTGCAACATACCATTCAACAGGTGGTTCCAACAACTATAACACACACATAGATTTGGAACCAAAGCTTTCTTTTATTAATTCCAGTGCTCATTTACATGGAAAATAACAACTAAAATGCATAAAAATCCTCTGTTCTCTTCTATTCTCCTTTTCATCTCTACAACTTACGAATTTTGAATTATGTTACAAAGAAACAAGGGTTGAGGGTGTCTATCATCCATTTTCCCTCCTAAGCTCCTAAAACTGTCTAGTCTATCATTTAAATTTACCTACTTGCATTAAACAAACTTAAATGCCTATTACATCTGAGGATAGGAACATGCACCCCAAAATTAGTTTGGATCTTCAAGATATAAATGCAGCTGCACTTTTCTCCTGTCCATTAAATTAATGTTTTAGATTTTAAATTTCAAAACGTTTTCACAAAAATGTGTTCAAATTACATCTGTACGTCCAGTTGTCTCCTTGGATTTAGGCACACGCTTGGGATTTATACGATGCTCCTGCATCATACTCCCTCGCTTGAAAATTTTCATGAACTCTCGTTCATGAGATCTTGCATGATCTATCCATGCCTTTGAATTTCTTCTTCATTCTCCCAGCTGACATCTTCAACTGGATGTCCTTTCCACTTGACCAAGTATTCAAAACACTCTTTTTGCCTGGTCTTTCTGCTAATCCTCTTGTCAATTATTCTTTCCATATGTGGCTTTTCATCTACAGGAATTTGTTTTGTCCATTGAATCTTTTCTTGTTCATATTCTGCTCCTTCTTCTTCAGCTCTGTAAGGATACAAATCCGTGACATTGAATATTGGTGAGATTCCGACCCCATCGGGTAATTCAATCTCATATGCGTTTTCCCCAACTTTCCTTATGACCTTGCACAGTCCAATATTTTTCATCTTAATATTGTTATATGCTCCCCCTGGGAACCTTTCCTTCCTCAAATGCACAAGAATCAAATCACCAACTTCAAATTGAAGTTCTCACCTATGTTGATCTGCTCTACGCTTGTAATCTTGACTTGAACTCTGCAATCACTCCTTAATTCTGTTGTGAAGCTCCTTCATTCCTTTTGCAATGTCCTCTGCACTAGCACTCTTGAATTCAGCTTGTTCCAAGTCTTTCAATTAAGAAACTCCCCTTGGTTGTATTCCATATACAATCTGGAATGGACTGTGCCATGTGCTTCTGTTAAATGAATCATTGTAAGAGAATTCCACCTATGGAAGAATATGATCCCATTGACTGTGGTGTTCAGTCACTAGACTCCTCAACAGATCTCCCAAACTTCAATTCACTACCTCAGTCTGTCCATCCGTCTGAGGGTGATATGCTGAGCTAAAAGATAAATTAGTCCCCAGCTTCTTCCATAGGGTCCTCCAAAAATGACCAACAAATTTGGTATCCCTATCTGATACAATACTCTTGGGTAGGCCGTGAAGTCTAACAAATTCCTTGAAAAACAAATTGGCAACATGTGTTTCATCACTGGATTTCTGACATGGTATGAAATGTGCCATTTTAGAAAATCTGTCAACTACCACGAAGATTGAGTCACAACCCCTTTGCATCCTTGGCAGTCCTAACAGAAAATCCATACTTACCACATCCCACGGTCTCTCTGGTACTGGAAATGGTTGATACAACCCTGTATTCTGTCTCTTCCCCTTGGCATGCTGGTAAATTCTGCACCTGTCCATGAATTTATTGACATTTGTTCTCATCCTAGGCCAATAGTATGAGCCATTCAACTTAAAGAACATTTTATCATGATCGAAGTGTCCGGCCAATCCTCCACTATGCTTTTCCTTCAACAAATTCTCCCTCGTGGAGCATTTTAGAATACATAGTTGATTGCCTTTGAACAATAATCCATCCTGGATCATATACTCGGTCCATTGGCTTTTTTCCCTAAGAATTGGATTCTCAGACGCCTCATATGATTCTCTGAAATCTGGATCATCCCTGTACATTTCTTTGAGGTTATCAAAACCCAAAGTATTGAATCTGAATTCCTACAATAGCAAAGATTTCCTGCTCAAAGCATCAGCCACTTTGTTAGCAGTTCTAGAAATATGTTTAATCACAAAAGTAAAATTTTGCATGAACTCAACCCATTTAGCATGTTTTTGGTTCAACTTCTCCTTTTGAGTCACGAATTGCAAAGCGTGATTATCATTGTACAATACGAACTCTTTGGGAACCAAATAGTGCCTCCATTTCTTCAGCACTTGTATGACTGCGTAGAATTATTTTTCATATGTGGAGTTCTTGATATTTGCTTCATTCATTTTTTCACTAAAATATGCGATCGTCCTGTTGTCTTGGATCAAGACTGCTCCAATGGAAAATCCACTCACGTCACACCTGACCTGAAATGTTTTGCTGAAATCTGGCAAAACCAGAATTGGTTGCTCAATGATCTTCTTCTTCAGCAGGTTGAAGCTCTTCTTTGCTTCATCTATCTAGTGAAAATATTTATGCCGCTTCTTCACCATATCCATCATTGGTGCACTAATTCCACTAAAGTTTCGGATGAATTTCCTGTAGAAGCTAACCAACCCATGGAAGCTTCGAACTTTGAACACACTCTTTGGCGATGGCCAATCCTTAATTGCCTTTATCTTCTCTGGATACATTTTCAATTCATTTGCAGAGATAACAAAACCCAAATAAATGAGTTACGTCCTCATAAATGACGATTTCTTCATATTGATCAACAATTTCTCTTGCTGCAATCTCCTCATCATGACAGCTAAATGCTTCAAGTGTTCTTCTTCAGTCTTACCAAAGATCAGTATATCGTCAAGATATACGATTACAAACTTACCAATGAAATATTTTAAGACTTGGTTCATCAACCTAATAAAATTACTAGGTGCATTCGTCAAGACAAATGGAAAGACAAGCCATTCATACAGTCCTTCATTTGTCTTGAATGATGTCTTCCATTCATCACTTTCCCTCATTTTTATCTGATGATATCCGCTTTTCAAATCAATTTTTGAAAAAAACTTTTCTCCACTCAAGCAATCCATCAAGTCATCCATCCTGGGTAAAGGAAATCTATACCTGATGGTGATTTTATTTATGGTCCTCGAGTTTATACACATTCTCTAGCCACCATCTTTCTTTGGACTTAGCACTGTAGGTACATCGCATGGAGTCAAGATTTCTCTAAACAATCCTTTGTCCATCAAATCTTGGACTTGTCTTTTAACCTCTTCATTCTCCTGCGACATCAATCTGTATGCCTCTTTGTTCAGTAGACTTGCCCTGGGTATAAGATTGATATGATGACTTATGCTCTTGATGGGTGGAAATGAACAAGGTAATTCATCCACCACAATATCAACAAACTCCTCTAGCAATTCTTGAATTTCCTCCGGTAAATCATCTATCTTAGTACTGGTCAAGTCGACTCTAGGTTTTCTTACCACAACAAACTTCATTTCTTCATCTTTCTTGAATTCATCAAGAAGCTCCTTACCACTCATGAGAAGTATAGTATTGCTAATCTCTGTTTTCACCTCCTTATCCTTAATTGGCAGCAACATATGCTTCCTACCATTTTTTTCTAGAGTGTATGTGTTCTTTCTCCCATCATGCACCACATTTCTGTCATATTTCCATGGTCTTCTCAACAATAGATGATAGACGTCCACGTGAATAGCATCACATAAAATTTCATCCTTATATCCACCTATATTAAACTCAACTAAACATTGTTTAGTGACAGTTACCTAATGCCCTTTTTGCAACCACAAGACTTTGTATTGGCTCAGATGTGTAACAGTCTCAAATTACATCTTCTCCACCATTTTTGTGGATACTATATTATCTGTGCTTCCACTGTCCATTATTACCTTGCATACCTTGTCCTTGTTCTTGCAAGCACTTCTAAACAAACTGTCCCTTTGGACTGGGTTCTCTGGCTCCTTCTCTGGCTTCAAGAGAACTTTCGTCGTCATTAAGGATCTTCCACCCTCAGCGTCTTCTGCCTCAACATTCCATCCTTGAGCTTCGGAAATGTGAGTTTTTCCATCTTTCTTCCTATCTGGACACTCATAGGATTTATGTCTGATTTTTCCATAGACAAAGAATTTCACTTCGCCTCCTCTGCCTCTTCCTCTTCCACTGGCTCGAGGAAAAGTGTTTCGGTCAACATACTATCTCCCCTGTGAGCTTCCTCCTCTCTCAAATTGATTTTGAGGTTTCTTTATCTCATCTTTGGAATTTTGCGTTCTGTCCTGGGCAATTGCCTTGGCTCTTCTTTGACTTCTGCCTCGGCCTCTTTGACCTTGATTTTGGCTCAGCTTCTCTTCATCTTTCAGATCCATGTCATAATCATCTTCTATGGTGCGGATGGTCATCATGCTCATCTCATCCTGAATGTCATATCGTAGACCATTCATATATTTGACAACTTTCTCATCATCGCTCTCTCGATGACCTGCTCTGATGTTTATTCTGTAGAACTCTTCGGTGTATTCTTTCACTGTCATCAGCTTCTACCTCAAATTCTGCATCCTCTGAAACAGATTGATTTGATAATCTCTGGGTATGAATTTGGCCTTCCTTTTTGCGACCATTATGTCCCATATTTTGATTCTTTGTTTTCCTTTGCAACTCCTGTCAGCCTGTAGTTCATCCCACCATAGTGTTTCATGTCCCTTCAGTCTAGTGACTGCATGCTTAGCTTTCTTATCCTCTTCAACATCCTCATAGTCGAAGTATTTGTCCAGATCTCTAAACCAATCTAGTAGCTCCTCAACATATAAGTTGACTTCATACAATGGAATGTCAATTTTTTCCCTGGCACCTATCCTTGCAACAACTCTGAATAAGCATTCTTCTGCAACATTTTCGACTGGAATTTCTTCTCCTTCGTTTCCAACTTCATTTTAACTTTCATCGTCATTGATATATCCAACATCGACTATTCACCTCTATTCTGTCTCCATGGAATCAAGCCTAGCATGTAATTCACACATCTCTCTCTCCACTACTGGATCAGGCATTGGCCTTTCTCTTCTTATCAGTGGCATGGTTGTAAAATTCCTCTTTTCTCTTTGCTATAGAAAGCAAAGAATTTGTTTTGTGCTCTGATGCCACAACTGGTGTAGACCCCCAACCCTCGGGCCGAGATACATGCAGGATATTCTCTAAACCATGACAAGAGTTAAGAAAAACCCTTGATTAAGACTGGGAAGGATTTTCGGGTCTCACGAGTTCGGCGCTTTCAACACAATGCCACTGCTCTCTGCAACAACCGAGATGTGAAGCTACAAATGGGTGTAAGGGATAAGCCCCCTCTCTTCAGCCCCTTGGAAAAGTGACCATGACCAAGGCCTTAGTGCAATCTCCTTTCATGACTCGTGATCTCGCGAGTTGGAGAGTCGAAGACTCTCGACTCTTATTGCCCCAAATCTCTGATACCCAAAATGCGATACAGGTATGGCTCCTCCTCGTTAGCACCTTTACAAATGACCACCAGCTAGAGCTTAACTCTAGCACCTCTCGCAACTCATGACTTCACAAGTTGGAGTGTTGAATGCTCGGGATCCTCCCTTGCGAATCCCTAAAACATGATAAGTCAACAAGGTGTTGACTCCTCCATAGTGACACATGTACATCATTGGTCACCCACTTCGACCTTTTTTTGCATGCTGTATGTTTGCGCCACATGTCAACTACTTGGTATCCACTTACAGGTTGTGCCACTTGTCCACACAATCCCTCAGTGCTCAACACTTCACGACTTTCACAATCCAAATGAAATGTTTCCCAACCTTCGAACCCTCGAATTCACGATATGATCCAACGGTGTGGGGTATGCCATGATCAATGGCTCACATTGATCCTCCACTCCTAGCTGATGGGTTCTTCCAGCCTCTAACCACCTTGCAACTCCTGCCAATCCTATAGTCCTCACAATCTCGTGAGTTCTCCATGGAGAATTCATACCGTCCACCTCTGTCCTTGACAACCTTTGTCCCTGAACTTCGACAAAGGCAATTAGACTTGTTCTTTTCTTGATTTCAATCCAACTTGTTCTTTTCTCAGCCTCTGTGACCTTCAACCTAATTTGATTTTATGGGTCTTCGACTTCTCTTGGAAAGTTATGACTTCGAACCTCCCCTGCGCACGAACTTTGCACACCACGATAACTACTCTAGTTATCTCTCAAAGGAAGCTATGTGCACTCCTTGCAAGAGAGAATTATTCAACTCCTCTACGAGTCTAAATAAATCTTTCCCTCTTCTCCCAGCATGCAGACACTTTGTACAGCTCTGTGCTATGCTAGAACTCATGCCTGTAAAGACACAATTGGATCCTTTCTGAGAGTTCTGAGATGAATTTCAGAACCTGGTCGACGCACTCTTTGTGGACCCTCCACTACACTCTTTGTAGGAGTTCTCAAAAAGAGAAACAATTGGAACTCATTCTCCCCTTATCCAAAATTCAAACATTTACCAAATAATCCCAGAGCATACACACACACATAACATTGAAATAAAATTCACACAAAGAATATAAACAAGCCTACAAGATACCATTCAAAAGGTGGTTCCAACAACCATAACACACACATAGATTTGGAATCAAAGCTTTCTTCTATTAATTCGAGTGCTCCTTTACATGGAAAATAACAACTAAAATGCATAAAAATCCTCTGTGATCTTGTATTCTCATCTGTAGCTCTACATCTTACGAATTTTGAATTATGTTACAATGATACAAGGGTTGAGGGTGTCTATCATCTGTTTTCCCTCCTAAGATCCTAAAAATGTCTAGTCTATCATTTAAATCTACCTACTTGCATTAAAAAAACTTAAATGCCTATTACATCTGAAGATAGGAACATACGCCCCAAAATCAGTTTGGATATTCAAGATATAAATGCAACTGCACTTTCCTCTTTTCCATTACATTAATGTCTCAGATTTTAAATTTCAAAACTTTTTCACAAAAACGTGTTCAAATTACATCTGCACGTCCAGATATCTCCTTGGCTTTAATCAAACACTTGGGCTTTATATGATGCTCTTGCATCACAGGGTGAGGTCAAATTCTATTGAAAAAAGCTCAGGAGGGAAAAAATCATCGAGACCTAATACATCAGGGCTCACAGGAGGTAGTTCAAAGGTGAATCCTTTGAAACGATTAAATTCTTCCAATTCAGGGAAGCAAGCGAAAGCTCAAAAGGAAGAACATTAACTGTCATCAGATCAGCTACAGAGAAAGAGATATGGGCCATCAAATTCATGTCCAAACACTCAGAAGAGCACGCAGGAGGAGGAATAGACCCCATCTGTAGGATCTGAGCGCATGGACCAATAGCTGTTGGATCCAAAGGTAAGTGCATGAGGATTAAACCCTTTCAAGTGCATAGGAGAAGTAGAATTGTGAAGTCCCAAAGTTCTGAAGGTTGTCAAAACCATCCATAATGAAGGGGGGACAGGTGGAAGCAGATCTGAGAGTTCGAGGAATACAAATTCAAAATATTTGTAAGGAGCAGAGTGAAAACTCATGAATTTAGAAATCGTGATGCAATCATGACCGTCCATTGAGGCAGGACATATCGCAAAAGATCAATGCTTCACTGATTCAAAAATTGGGAAATCAGAGGTAGGAGAAGCAAAGTTGGGAGAAGAGAGGACTTGTGAAGTCCAAGTTCACGAAAGTGATCATAGTCATTGATGGTGAGAGAAACATGGACCGTATATCTAGTCCCAAAGAATTCATCGATTCGAAAATCAGGAAAGGGGAGAAAGCCTCTTGCAGAAACCCGCAAAGTCTGAAGTCGCGAGTTGATCACAGTCATTGATCATGAGGAGAGAACGTGGCAGTAAATAAGAATACTCGTGGAGTCACGAATCAGAAGAACTGCATCAAAGAGTCCACAAATGTCCCGAAGCATGAAGTGGAGATCTGGACCATTGGATCACGGGGAGTCGAGGACCATTGATCTAACACAAGCGAAGTTTGGGGTTTGGACTTTGGGGAAAGGGAGGTCAGCCAACTTTCGAGTTCACAAAGCGTGAAGCCTCGAGGTATTTGGGAGTTGGGCCCTAGGTCTTAACTAGAGGTCACATCAGTGGATAATAGGGGAAGGGGATAGTGCCCACTATAAGGCTCTTAGTTTAGAGTTTGGGAATCAGAAGAGTCAGGTGACTCATAGCAAAACTGCCCGAGGTCCTGAAGTAATGAAGCGCCTTTTGGATAGGTGTGTGGTCATAGGCACTATTCATGTAGAGGAGGCTTGCACCCGGTACTAGTTCGCATGGGTGAAGTTTCATAAGGACCTATGGATTTTTTTCATGGAGGTTCTGGCAGGGAATCGAAGAGCTTCTTTAGCTCAGGAATTTTGAAGATCCATTGACCGGAAGGTCAGAAGACCCCATCGAGGTGGGGGTGTTTCATCAGGTGGTATCAGAGATGATTTTTTCTTGTAGACATTAGGCAAAATAGGAAATGAGATAAAGGATATACTCTGATACCATAAGGTGGTATCAGAGCATAGTTTTCATCTGTAGATTTTAGGCGAAGGAGAAACTGGAGATTCTCTCAGTTTCAGAGTGAACAAAAAACTTATCAGAAGGGAAAGCAGAAGGTGGAAATGGCTACTGAAGGCCAAGAATGTGGTCAGAGAGAAGGCCACAAGAATAAATACAATCCATAGACAGATCTGGAGCTTAATGAGATAAGAGAAAGGATGGAGAGGCTAGAATTGAAGATGCAACAACAATAAGCGAAGGTACACTAGACATATGAATGGCCCTTGAAGAGGAAAGTTAAGTGTCCCTTCTAGAATTTGTTGGATAGAAGGAAACAACAAGAGTTGAGGAGGTGGTTGAGGCATGTTGAAAACCTCAGTGATGAGGAAGAGAAGATATCAAAGGATCTCATGAACTGCCAAGAGGGTAGTGATGAAATTTCAGATTTCCAAGTGGGAAATGAGATGAGATCAGTCGATCTCATAGACTGGTAGGATGGTAGGAGTGAAATCCCAGATTTGCAGGTGGTCAAGGGAGAACAAAGGAGCTCATAGATGAGTTCATATCAACAAGGTGTGCTGATAAAGGAGGATCAAAGGATTATTATGATCATTGGGGGAATTTAGATATTCCTACCAATAAGCCCAGTTGAGGCCAAAGCATGTGTTGCAGATGCAACAAAAGAAAAAAGATGACCAACATTGACTGTCATAGAGGAGGAGAAGGATCATATACTGATGTATGCCCCCAAAAAAGAAGAACAGCATGGAGTTAAGATGCTCATTCCATGGGAGAAGGATTTGGAGATTGTGGAGGATTGGTTGAACAATCGAGAACCAGAAGATGGTTTCCAGGAGACAGTTTGCAAATTATAGGAGGAGAGAATTGAACATAATTGCTTAGAAATTTCAGCCAGGAAGGTGAACAGGAGATGACTGTAGCACTAAAGCCAGTAGCAAAAGAGGGAGAAAAATTCCAGTCTGAGGAGAAGCTGGAGGAAGCTGGAGATGAACCAGCAGGAGAATTAGCAGAAGAAAATATGTCAGAGGAAGAAGTTGAGCAAAAAATCAGTGATGAGATTGCAGAACTAGATTTTGAAGCAGGGTGGCAAGCTAATGCCATAGAAGATGAAGGAATCAAGGGAGATCAACTTGATCTGCCCATTAATAAGGAGGAGGTGCAGTAGAGCAGGTTGCAAAATAAGAGCCAACTAATTGATCAACTGGATGAGGTGATTTAGAAGATCATAAGGTTTATGTTGAGTTCAACACAAGAGACTTCCATCAAGCAGAAGTTGAGTAGAGGAGAGCCTTTCATAGCAGCAGAGAAGAAGCAACAACAACAACAACAACATAATAGTGGAGCCAGAGGACAACTCCAGAGGATAGTTTGGGATCCAGGAGGATTTCAACAGAGATAGGAAGCTCATGAGAAGGAGCTCATGAATTGTTTATAGCAGTGGAGTATGATGTAGAATCATCCCTCCACCTCAAAAATGTTCCAACTAGACAACACATCAGCGCGCATTCAAGAAGGGGAGAGGTGCCAGCCCTCTCATTTTTCCCTCATTTTAAAATTTCAAAATTCTAATTTAATGTCATTAATTGTTTGGAAGGATGGAAGAGACAAATCCATGCCTTTGTGCAGGAAAGATTTGGTGTCACCTTTAATGGCTGAAAGGATGATTGAGATCTAGATCCGATCTGTACTATACAACCATTGAATGTAAATTCAATGTAAATTCAATGTAATTAATGAGAGTAGGTGAGTTGGAGGGAGAGCTCGAGAAGCCCCTCTTTTGTAAAAAATATCTTTGTATCAAATTTCATTAGGAAGGTAAGAGATTAGAGATCTAGCATGTAGATGAGCGAGTAGATAGCTCATGAGAGGAGAGAACTGAGACTTTGTTGTAGTCCAGTCTTTGTAAACAATTGTATAGACATTTTGAGATTAATACAGAGAAAGTTTTCCTGCATATGTTTCTGCGTGTGTTTTTATGTTTATGAGTGAATGTCATATGTGTGTTTATGAATGTATGTTGTATATGTATGTGTTAGATTTCATCTGCATCGATATATATAATTCTCTATCTATGAGTTTGTTGGAATTGTTTCTAGGTTCTTTAGATTGTGCAAGGAGTGCACAAGATAGTATTGAAACTTTGTAGCCAGTGCAAGGAGTGCGCATCTAAATCTCAAACTGAGTTCATAGGAGAATGTGTCAGGAGGGAACACCATGATAGTTTGTAGACTCAAAAGGGGAGCCTCAAGGTTACTAAACACCTTGGAGGGAAGATTGTGCAGAGAAAGCAAAGAGAGAACAAAATTGCTCAGGATTATGTAGAGCTATGCCACGTGGGCATCGAGCAAGTGCAAGGCCTGCACAAAGTGAACTCTCTTTCAAGTTCATAGAGAAGAGAACTATCAAGGATAAGACACTTACAAAGTTATTGAACACTCTGTAAGCTCAATAAGGAGTGCTTGAGAATAATATTCCATGAGGGCACTTATATCCCTTTGAGGAGCAGAAGGGGCAGAGACCTTCGAGGTCTGAGTAATTTAAGCTCAAGGTGAAAAAAAGTTACTGAACACTCTAGAGGAACACCTGTGCAAGGAGTGCACCAGGCCAAAACTCATACGAAGTGTTGAAAGACAACCAATTGAAGTTCGGTCAAGCACAAGGAGTGTGCGTAGAGACAAACTTGTTTCAAGTTCAAAATCTTAGCAGGTCGAGCACAGAACATGCCAGGAGGGAACCATAAAGTATTTTGAAAGATGTAGAAGGGTAGAATACCTTGGGATTCTAAGCCAGTTCGGAAGCTCAGAAGAGAAAGTGCAAAGGGTGCACAAGGGTTGGACTTATTCCAAGTCCCAAAGCTCAAGAGGAGTATTGCAAAGTTACATGCATAGCACAAGTGTGCTCCAGGGAGAGGTCAAATTCTATTGACAAAATCTCAAGAGGGAAGACATCATCGAGACCCAATACATCAGGGCTTGTAGGAGGTAGTTTGATGCAGGAGCATCTCCCACATCAAGCGAGCCAATGCGGAAGCAATCGGACAGTTGGACGAGCGCGAGCACAAATTTTGAAATTCCCTTAGATTTTTGCGCCATCTTAAATGAGCCATTAAGATGAGACACACTTGTATTATGTAATCGGACCTTGAGACATTAGCTCTCATCCTTAGTAGGTAGGAGGCATTTAATA
>JASDQU010438370.1:54832-83876 GCA_032191745.1 Picea mariana
GTACAAATTGACGCCGCAAGAGAATGAAGAGGTTAAGAGGCAAGTCCAGGATTTATTGGACAAAGGTTTGGTCAGGGAAAGCTTGAGTCCATGTGTTGTTCCAACAATACTCAGTCCAAAGAAAGAAGAAGGCTGGAGGATGTGTACCGACTCAAGGGCAATCAACAAGATAACCATCAGGTACAGATTTCCATTGTCGAGGATGGATGATCTGATGGATTGCTTGAGTGGAGAAAAATATTTTTCAAATATTGATTTGAAAAGCGGTTATCACCAAATCTGCATGAGAGAAGGTGACGAATGGAAGACATCATTCAAAACCAATGAAGGGTTGTATGAATGGCTTGTTATGTCATTTGGCTTAACAAATGCATCGAGTACCTTCATGAGATTGATGAACGAAGTCCTGAGGGAGTTCATTGGAAAATTTGTCATTGTGTATTTGGATTACATACTAGTTTATAGTAAAACAGTGGCAAAACATTTGAAGCATTTGGCTACAGTGATGCAGAAACTACAACAGAAGAAGTTGTTGATAAATATGAAGAAATCCTCGTTCATGAAGACAGAACTCATTTTCTTGGGGTTTGTTATTTCGGAAAATGAGTTGAGAATGGATCCAGATAAGGTGGAGGTGATCAAGAATTGGCCATCACTGAGAAATATTTTTGAGGTGAGAAGTTTTCACGGATTGGCTAATTTCTACTGAAAATTCATCAGGAATTTCAGTGGAATTAGCACAGTGATGATGGATACAGTGAAGAAAAGACACAAGTCTTTTCAATGGACTGAAGAGGCTTAAAAGAGTTTCCATCTGTTGAAGAGGAAGATTACAGAACAATCAGTTCTGGTGTTGCCGGATTTCCAGAAGACATTTCAAGTGAAATGCGATGCAAGTGGATTTGCAATCGGGGTAGTCTTGAGTCAGGAAGACAAGCTGATAGCATACTTTAGCGAGAAGTTGAATGAAGCGAAAGTGAAGTACTCCACTTATGACAAGGAGTTCTATGCTATCATCCAGGCACTGAAGAAATGGAGACATTACTTGATCCTGAAGGAGTTTGTTTTGTACAGTGACAATCATGCACTGCAATTTGTGACTCAACAGGAAAAGTTGAATCAGAAACATGTGAAGTGGGTTGAGTATATGCAGAATTTCACATTTGTGATTAAACATATTTCTGGTACTGTTAACAAAGTTGTTGATGCTTTGAGTAGGAAGTGTTTTCTCTTGCAGGAGTTCAAAGTCAAAACGTTGGGTTTTGATGATCTCAGGGACATGTACACTGATGATCCAGATTTTAAAGAGGCGTACGAAGTAGTTGAGAATCCAATTCTCAGAGACCAAAGCCAATGGATAGACTACATGATCCAAGAAGGATTGCTATTCAAGGGCAATCAAATGTGTATTCTGAAATGCTCCATGAGGGAGAATCTGCTGAAGGAGAAACACAGTGGAGGATTGGCAGGGCACTTTGGCCACAACAAGACATTCGCAAAGCTGAATGAGTCATAATTTTGGCTAGGAATGTGAGAAGATGTCAAGAGATTCATAGACGGATGCATAATTTGCCAGCATTCGAAGGGAAGGAAACATAATGCGGTATTTTATCAACCATTGCCCATACCAGAGAGGTCGTGGGATGCGATTAGCATGGATTTTGTATTGGGGTTGCCAAGAACACAAAGAGGTGTTGATTCAATTTTTGTGGTGGTGGATAGATTTTCCAAAATGGCACACTTCATTCCGTGTCAGAAGACCAGTGATGCAACTCACATTGCGAACCTATTTTTCAAAGAGGTCATTCGACTTCACGGGATGCCAAAGAGTATAGTTTTGGACCGAGACACCAAATTCATAGGGCATTTTTGGAGAACCTTATGGAAAAATCTGGGAACTAACTTGGCATTTAGTTCACCTTATCATCCTCATATGGATGGATAGACGAAAGTGGTAAACATAAGTCTGGGAGACTTGCTGAGAAGCTTGGTGACAGAACACCACAGCCAGTGGGACAACATATTACCCCAGGCAGAGTTTGCGTATAATGACTCAGTCAACCAGAGCACAGGGAAGAGTCCATTTCAGGTTGTTTATGGCATGCAACCGAAGGGAATTTTTGAACTGAGGGATTCAGAACATACTGCGACTAGGAGTTCTAGTGCAGAATAATTCGCAGAGGCGATGAAGGGACTTCACAGTCAAGTGAAGGAGCGATTGTTGAAATCAAGTCAGGAGTATAAGCACAGAGTCGATCAGCATAGAAGACAACTTTAGTTTGAGGTTGGTGATCTGGTTCTAGCACATTTGAGGAAAGAAAGGTTCCCAAGAGGAACATACAATAAGTTGAAAATGAAAAAAATCGGGCCATGTAGGGTCTTGAGAAAATTTGGGACAAACGCTTACAAGATTGAATTACCCGATGGGATCAGAATTTCTCCGATATTCAATATCTCATATTTGTACCCATATAGAGCTGAAGAGACAGAGACTGGAGATGAGTAGCCAGTGATCCAGTGGACAAAGCAGATGCTAGTTGCAGAGAAGCCGCAGATGGAATGCATACTGGATAAAAGAGTGAGCAAGAGGACCAGGTGAAAGCAATACTTTGAGTATCTGGTCAAGTGGAAGAACCATCCAGTTGAAGATGCTAGCTCAGAGAATGAAACATAGATACAAAAGCATGGATAGAACATGCAGGAGCCCATGGACAAGAGCCCATGAAAGTTTTCAAGAGAGGGATTACGATGCAAGAGCATCTCCCACATCAAGCGAGCCAGTGCGGAAACAATCGGACAGCTGGATGAGCGCCAACACAAATTTTGAAATTCCCTTAGATTGTTGCTCCATCTTAAATGAGCCATTAAGATGATATGCACTTGTATTATGTAATCGGACCTTGAGCCATTATCTCTCGTCCTTAGTAGGTAGGAGGCATTTAAGATAGTTAATGCAGGTAAATAGAATTTAATTCTAGATTAGACTGTTTGAGAGCGCAAGAGGGAAACAAGATATAGACACCCTCATTGTGTATTGTAAAATTAATTTAGAGCATTGAGAAGAAGAGCATGCAGAGAACTGTGTAAGAACACCCATGTACAGACATCTGAATTAATAGAAAGAAGTTGATTCAAATTCATGGTTTTGTGTTGTTCTCTGTGTATTGATGTTGAATGATACGCTCATGAATTTTTGTTTCCTGTTATACAATTTATTTATATGCTGTGTATATGATTTCATGTTTAATTTTGAAGTCTGAAGGGAAGAAGGAATGAGTTTCAATTGTTTCTCTATCTGATCTAGAGTTCCTGCAAGGAGTGCAGTTGAAGTGTCCGCAAGGAGTGCGTTGACAAAGGGTTCAGATAGAGATAGATTTTGTTCTCATTCATTCAGTAGTGCAGATAGGCACAGGAGCTTTGCAAGGAGTGCGCAGGCCAGGTGAAGCCTCAGGGTTGCGAACCTGAGAAAGTATTGAAGGACTGCTGCTGCAAGTGTGCACAGAGTCAAAGATTCAACACTTTGAAGCTGTTGAATGTTTTCCGCAAGGAGTGCATGCAAGGTTCTCTGAAAGGTTTAGATTTGGAGAAAGCTAAGGAAGAATAAGCCCTTCAAACCTGTTGAAGGACAATGTAGGGAAGCTATGACAGGAATTTCGTAAGAGGAATCTCAAGTTTGCATGCAGGGTGGACAAGTTCTCTGGAAGAACACTTAGCCACTTTGCAGGTCTCATCAGGAGGAACGGACGGACAGATTCGAGGAGAATTCATGAATTTTCGAGAGCCGTCAGATTTCACAGAGGTGCAGGGGACATACAACATCACGTTTTCTAAAAGGTTGAAGCTCAGGAGGGGTAGGACTATAGATCCAATCCACAAGGGCCATCGGATTCACACGTGAAATCGTGTATCGGGGTTTCGTGGGTTGAAGTCCCATGAATATAGCAGCAGGAGTCGCAATATCACAAAACGCGATATCCCGACAGCCAAAAGAATAGTGTGGGGCCACAGGAGCTAGTGGAGTGGACAGGTGGCACGAGTTTCAGAATTTTGCAGGGTGAAGTGTCGAAAACATCGCATCAGGATTCACGATACCTGAAACTACGAAATGCCGATGGAGTGAAGGTGTTGAAAGGTCAACTCGCACGTGCGTCGGAGTTTCGTCTTATCGGGGTTCGGGAGTTGGTAAAGCAAGTTGCTTGACATCGTGAGTGGCGAAATCGCGATAGAAGAAATCCCAATAGGAGAAGGGAAAGGTCAGTGTTGACTATTCTTGGGTTTTGGAGGTTCGAGAGACCGACGCTCAACCTTTGGATTCCCAAAGTTGTGAAGTCCGATCTCTCGATTGTAAAGAAGGGGGATCCTATGAGGATTGTTGTGGGTGCCGATTTCCCGATAGGGAAATAGAAGAGCGTTACAGTTCTTCGGGCCGTGATAAAGGAGAAGATCCTGTGAGCGGACGTGCTTGTGAGCATGGTTGCATCATAGTTCGAAGGTGAAGCCTTTGAAATGATTGAATTCTTCCAAGTCAATGAAGCAAGTGAAATATCAGGAGGAGGAACGATAGCTGCCATCAGATCAACTGCAGAGAAAGAGATCTGGGTCGTCAAATTCATGTGTAGACACTCAGAAGAGCATGTAGGAGGAGGAATAGAACCCATCCATCAGATCTAAGTGCATGGACCAATATCCGTTGGATACAGAGGTAAGTGCATGAGGATTATACCCTTTCAAGTGCATAGGAGAAGCGGACTTACGAAGTCTCGAAGTTTCGAAGGTTGTCAGAACCATCCATTATCAAGGGAGGACAGGTGGAAGAAGATCTGAGAGTTCGAGGAATCAGACTTTGGAATATTTGCAAGGAGCAGAGTGAAAACTCATGAATTCTGAAATCGTGAGGCAATCATGACTGTCCATTAAGGAAGGACACGTTGCAAAAGATCAACGCTTCACTGATTCAAAAATCAGGAAGTCGGAGGTAGGAGAAGCAGAGTTGGGAGAAGAGAGGACTCATGAAGTCCGAGTTCACGAAAGTGATCACAGTCATTGATCGTGAGAGAAACATGGACTGTATATCTGGTCCCAAATAATTCAGCGATTCAAAAATCAAGAAAAGGGAGAAAGCCGCTTGTGAAAACTCACGAAGTCCGAAGTTATGAGTTGATCACAGTCATTGATCGTGAGGAGATCACATGGCATTAGATAAGAAGACTTGAGGATTCATGAATCGGAAGAACTGTGTCGAGTAGTCCACATATGTCTCGAAGAGTGAAGTGGAGATTTGGACTGTTGGATCATGGGGATTCGAGGATCATTGATATGACATGAGTGAAGTTCAGGGTTCAGACTTTGGGAAAAGGGAGGTGAGACAACTTTTGAGTTCACGAAGAGTGAAGCCCTGAGGTATTTGGGAGTTGGGCCCCAGGTCATAACTGGAGGTCACATCAATGGAGAATAGGGGAAGGCGCTAGCGCCCGCTGGCTCTTAGTTTGGAGTTCGAGAATCGGAAGAGTCAGGTGACTCGTAGTAAAACCACCCGAGGTCCAAAAATCATGAAGCACCTTTTGGATAGGCATGCGGTCACAACTGTTGGTCACGTAGAACTGAAGAGCTGCTTCAGCTCAGAAATTTTGAAGATCCATTGACCGAGAGGTCAACAAACCCTGCCGAGGTGGGGGCGTTGCATCACGTGGCTTATTAGATATGGGAATTTTCATTCTTATGATAGTCCAACTTTTTTGGTTTTGTTATGTATAGTCTAGCCAATAGAACTTTGGCCCCACGTGGCACTCTAGTTATAGATCCTTTCGTTCTATGTTTCTTACATCTTAGCAAATTTTGGATGGACATGATGAATTTCACAGCCATGTGGCAACATTGGTTTCTCACGAGGGCAATGCTATCACAACCTCCTATGATAGCATGACAGATGTAACCTTTCTACCTAGCAAGTTTTAATACAAATCCTAACTTACAAAAAAAAATACATTAACAATTAAATTATTACTTGATTAATTAATTAATACAATAATAAAGTAATATTAAAATAATACATGAATAACACATTATTAGAAAAATAATACATAAACATGTTACGAAAGCATTAATTCATAGTAAATTTATATTCAAGTAATAAAGTATTAATAACATTAGTAAACTAAAAATACATTAAAACTACTTTATAACATTATTACATAAATACAAAACACAAATGTATAAAAATTTTACATTAAAATATCGACACATTCATACAATATTCATGAATACATTAATACATTAATACAATATGTTACATTAATAAATTAATAATAAAGTAATGCATTAAAAATACATTAATAAACTAATAATACATTCAAAAAATATTAATACATTTTTTGTTTGTTTGTTAGAAATGTCCATTACTTTTTTAATTTTTGGGTGTCTCCTCTTCACTAAACACATCATAAGGGTATCGAACTTGAGATGGCTAGAAAACAAAACTCACACCTTAACCACTTGAACTAGTGGGAATTGACAAAAATATTAATACATTGAATTTATACTTTATACTCTACTAAGTTTGTTATTAGCACTTTATTATTATTAATGTATTAATACTTAAACTTAAACATTTCATTAATATATTAAATAATAATACAATAATAATTTAATGCATTAAGGTATTTGTGTATGAATGCATTAAAAAATATACCATTATGGTTGGTCATGGTTGAACTTCACCATGCTTGTCCATGGTTGACCATCACCATGGTTACTATGGTTGAACTTCACCATGATTGGCTATGGTTGACCATCACCATGGTTGACATGGCTTGATGATGGTTTCTCATGCCCATGGATGAGCTTTGTAGACCATGTGGATACTATTATGGTGGACGATGTTGATTATGTTGATGAATAAATGAATTACATTAATAAATTACTAAAAGATAACTAAAGTAATAATAAATTAATACATTAATAATGTATTAATAAGTTAATGTGAAAAATACATTAATATACTAAATTACTTATGTATTAATTAGTTAATATGTTAATGACCTATTAATTAATGTATTAATGTGGTTGTTTGTTACATTATGGCATTGGAATAGGTTTGACACATTCCGATAGTGGGTTATGTTCGTGATATTGCGACATTGGGAAATGTTCTTTTCATTACAATGGTTGATACAATCCTGTATTCTATCTTTTACCCTTTACGTGCTGGCAAGTTTTACATTTTTTCACAAAATTCTTCGCATCTGTCCTCATCCCTGGCCAATAATATAAATTGTTCATTTGTGCAAACGTTTTGTCATGGATGAAATGTCCAACCAATCCTCCACTATGTTTTTCCTTTAGAAGATTCTCTCTCATGGAACTCTTCAGGAGAGACAACTGATTTCCTTTGAATAATAATCCATCCTAAATTAAGTATTCAATCCATTGGCTTCTGTCTCTCAGAACAGGATTCTCACATGCTTCATAAGCATCTCTAAAATCTGAATCATCCTCGTACATATCCTTAAGGCTATCAAAACCTAAGCTCTTCCAACAAAACTCCTGCAGAATCAAACATTTCCTGCTCAATGCGTCAACAACCTTGTTAGCAGTTCCAGAAATGTGCTTTATGACAAAGTGAAGTTTTTCATAAATTCAACCCATTTTTGCATGTTTCTTGTTCAGTTTCTCTTATTTGGTTACGAATTGTAAAGCATAGTTGTCACTATACAAAACGAACTCCTTCGGAACCAATTAATGCCTCCATTTCTTTAGTGCCTATATGATTGCATAAAACTCTTGATCATACATGGAATATTTCATCTTGGCATCATTCATCTTCTCACTGAAGTATGCAACTGGTCTATTGTCTTGACTTAAGACTACTCCAATCACAAATCCACTTGTGTCACATCTCACTTGAAATGTTTTGATAAAATCTGGGAGAACCAGAACTGGTTGGCCAATTATCTTGTCTTTCAACAACTTTAAACTTTTCTCTTCTTCCTCTGTCCAATGAAAAGATTTATGTCTTTTATTGACTCTGTCCATCATTGATGCATAAATTCCACTAAATTTTTTGATGAACTTCCTATAAAAACTAGCTAATCCGTGGAAGCTTTTGACTTCAAAGATATTCCTTGGCGATAACGATTCTTTGATTTCTTTTACCTTCTCAGGATCCATCTTCAAATCATTCTAAGAGATCACAAACCCCAAATAAATGAGTTATTTCCTCATGAAAGATGACTTCTTCAGATTTATCAACAACTTCTCTTGCTGCAACCTCCTCATCACTAGAGTTAGATGTCTCAAATTTTATTCCTCAATCTTATTGAAGATCAGGGTATCATCAAGATACATAATTACAAACTTTCCAATGAAATATTTCAATACTTCATTCATCAACCTCATGAAAGTAATTGGTGCATTTGTCAAACCAAACAACATGACAATCCATTCATATAATGCTTCATTCGTCTTGAATGTTGTCTTCCATTCGTCACCTTCCCTCATTCTAATCTGATGATATCCTCTTTTCAAATCAATTTTTGAAAAAAACTTTGCTCCACTCAAGAAATCCATCAAGTCATCCATTCTTGGTAAAGGAAATCTATACCTAATGGTGATTTTATTTATATCCCTCAAGTCTATACACATTCTCCATCCACCATATTTCTTTGGACTTAACATTGTTGGCACAACACATGGACTCAAGCTTTCTCTAACCAATCCTTTGTCCATCAAATCTTGGAGAGTGTTGGATGCCATGTAAACAACACAAAGGAGAGCGTTGAATGTTGGAGACATCAGTGAGCCATTGAATTTTTATTCCGACTGAACCAAGACACAACTACTAAGCCCAATCTGAAACAACACCCTGAAGTACTCTTCCCGGAACTAACACATCCTGCCCAATCTGAATCTGTATAGCCAACCAGACGAATTCCATCTCCTCTCTGATAGTCCAGACCATAGTATATCGTACCACAAAGATACCTGAGCACATGTTTTTCTGCCACCCAGTGCACTCTCCTAGGCTCCAAGGTACTAAAAAACATTCTTTGAAAAACATCTACAAGGTACTAAAAATATGATGACTTTTTTCTACACTTTTGATTGTTTTAATGCCTAAAATTCTCCTAATAGCAGTCAAACTTATAGAGTTTAACAAAGCTAAAAATAATTGACATTTAGCTAAGTTGAACGAAGCACAAGACTTTGAGTTCCTATTTACAAGAAAACTCTGCACATGAGTGTTGGAAATATGTAATTACAAGTCGATGAGATCTTCACGTCTTCGTCAATTTGTTTGTCAATCATTATGTAAGTAGTTTTTCAGTCAGCTGAAATGTTAGTCAGATAGTGTGACAGTTTGTAAGTGAGAAGTCACACATTTACTCAAAGTCAGTTGACAAGCAAGAAGCTATAAATGGATCTGATGTCTATCTTCCCGGGTTGAGTTAAGTGGTTGAAGTGTCATTCGAATTAATGACAATATTTATTGTTGAGTCGACCTTAGATTTTGTAGGAAGTCTCATTCGGAGTTGATATAAGTATGAGTCATTTTAGTTAGTTGATGATGCAAGAGGATGTTGAAGAGAAGCAGTTGATGGATATATAAAAAGAAGAGAGGTAGATAGAACCAACAATAGTTGAAGAAGTGACAAAAGAAGTCACTAGAGTCGAAGCTCATCTCTGTCATTGTATCTTGTATTCATGCACATCATCGAAGTAAATTAATATCAAGTATTTTTGTATTGACAAAGTTTATGTCTTATTTCTGAGTTTATGTGATAAGCATAGAACTTTTTTATTCCACATTCATAAATAATTTAATTAAGTGTGTGTATTTATAATGCACATCAAACTGAGCAGTCTATTCACTTTGCAATGGTCTTAAGAACTCTATAGTGTATCCTATTTGGTGCATAGTATTTGAAACTGCGTTTAGTAGAGTAGACTACACACACTGTTGATCCATCATATCTTCACTTGAAATTGGTATCAGAGCAGGTTCTATCAGAACAAGTTTGTCAGAGAAGAAACTATGTTGAAAGTGAAATATGACTTCTACCTCAAACCTACAACCTACCACTTTTACAGGAAAGAATTATGAGATGTGGTCCTTTACCATGAAGGATTTGTTCTGAGTTCAATATGTATGGTAAATAGTTGAGAATGGGTATGCTGAACTAGTAGATCAAGCATCATATAATTCTCTCACAAAAGATGAGAAAGATGTCTTGAAATATCAAAGAAAGAAGGATGGGAAGGTGTTGTTTTACATGCATCAAGCCATGCATGAGAGCATACTTCCAAATGTTGTAGCAAAAAATCAAGCCAAGGAAGCATGTGACACATTACAAACCTCTTATCAGGGTATGGACAAAGCAAAGACTGCAAAACTGCAAATTATTAGAAGAGATTTTGAAAGCATGTCAATGAAAGACTGAGACACAATAGATTCATTCTACACCCACATCATTGGAGTGATAAATCAGATTAAATCTCATGGTGAAACCATAGAAGATAGAAAATTTGTTGAGAAGGTGCTTAGGAGTCTTCCTCCTAGGTTTGATACCCTTGTTGTGACCCTAGAAGAAGGCAAATACTTGAGTCAATTTAGTCTAGATGAACTCCAAGCTTCTCTCCTCAATCATGAACACATATTGAATAGGTCAAATATGTCATTAGAGAATGCATTTTCTGCGTAGTCATCTATAAGTCGTGGAAGAGGAAGGGGGAGAGATAACTCTAGAGGTAGAGGAAGAAGTTCTGACAAAAGTGGATGCAGTAGAAATCCTGGAAATGCTGGTGGAAGAGGTCAAAACCCAAGTACTAGCCAGTCACGTTGTCAAAGAGATGACAAATCAAATATTCAATGCCATTACTGTAAAAAATATGGACATTATGCATATGAGTGCAGAAAGAGAAAGTATAATCAAAAAAAGAAAAGTCAAGATCAGTTACACAACACAAATAACCAAACACACCCTATGTTTATGGCGTGCATTGTAGTTGTTCCTATCACTATAGAAATTCCCAATATAGTGTCACCAGTGGAATGCAATGTTTCTCAAGAAAGTCGTTGTGACATATGGTACTTAGATTCAGGCTACAGTAACCACATGACAAGAAACATAGAACTATTTTCTAGTTTGGATGAGTCATTCCAAACTAAGTTTACACTTGGAACAAATATCCAAGTCACTGTCTTAGGCAAAGGAAGTATAAACATTTTAACCTGATAAGGAGAAAAAAAAGTTATGTTTGATGTATATTATGTTTCTGGTCTGAAGCATAATTTGATGAGCACAAGACAACTGTTACAAAATTGATACATAATCTACATCAAAGATAATCACTGTGTGATCATGGATAAATTATCTAGCAATCTACTTATTGCTAAAATCCAGATGACATGTAACAGGATGTTCCCATTGACATTAAATCCAACAAATAAGAAGAATACAATGATATTTGTTGATAAATGAAAAAATGCACAGTTAGACACTACATTTACAACAAAATGTGCGCAGAGTTCTAATGAAGAAAACAGTGCATGTAATATCAAGAAAGGAAAAAATGGCGCTTAGATGAAGGCAACATTCCAATATTAAATACATGATGATTCCTAATTATGGAATTTCATATTTGGACATTTGAATTGTGGAGGATTGAAGCTGCTACAAACAAATGATATGGTAAAAGGCTTACCATTGATTGAAAAACCAACAATAATATGTGAAGGTTGTATATTTGGCCAGCAACACAAATAATCATTTCCAGTTGGCAGGTCTTACAGAGAAAAAGCTCCACTAAAAATAGTACACTCGGACATTTGTGAACTAATTTAATCTCCATCTATAGGAGGCAGTACTTATTTTATAACATTGATTGATGATTTCTCAAGAAAGACATGGATTTATTTCCTAAAGCATAAATATGATGCATTGGGTTGTTTTCTGTAATTTAAATCACTTGTGGAGAAACATAGTGGTTTTTACATCAAGTTTATAAGAACGAACAAAGGAGGAGAATACATTTCAAGATAGTTCCATAACTTTTGTAAATTTCATGGCATCTACAGGCAATTTACCACGTGATACACACCACAGCAAAATGGTGTCGTAGAAAGAAAGATCAGAACCATCATGGAAATGGCACAAAGTATGTTGACAACCAAACATTTTTCAAATGAGTATTCTGTTGAGGCACTAGAAACTGTAATATACGTCTTGAACAGATGTTTTACAAAGAGTGTGAAGAATAGAGCTCCTGAGGAAGCCTAGACAGGATCACAGCATAATGTGGCACACTTAAAAGATTTTGATTGCGTCGCATACACACATGTTCGAGATGAGCTGAGAAGGAAGTTGGACAACAAAGGACAAGAATGTATATTTGTCAAGGGTATTCTGGACAGACAAAAGGATACAAGTTGTATGACCCTATCGCAAGAAAAGTCATAATCAACCGCGATGCTTACTTTGTGGAGAATGAAGCATGGGATGGAATCATAGAAAAGGAAGTAAAAATTATTGACGCAATGGAGCATGATGATAGCGAAGATGAAGTGGTTCAAACACCATGCACATGTCAGTGCACAATTCTGTCTACACCTCAAACTCCAATGCAAATCACTGTGTAGAGTACTCCAGTAAGATCAACAGGTGCGCATTCTACACCCAGAGCACAACAAACACCAACAAACAGTCCAAGTAGTTCTACATCTCCAGATTCAACTTTAGCAAGTTTGTTACCAAGAAAGACAAGAAGTCTGTGCGACATCTATAATGAAGAAGAAACAAATTCATTTTCAGTTTATGCTCTGTTTTTACAAATAGATGATCCATTAATCTTTGAGGAAGCAGTTAAAGAGGATGTATGGGCAAAAGCCATGGATGAAGAAATAAGATGCATAGAGAACAATCAAACATGGAAGTTGGTTGATGTACCTGAAGATAAGGATGTGATAAGTGTCAAGTGGATTTATAAAACCAAACAATATGAAAAAGGAAATGTACATAAGTACAAGGCAAGATTAGTTGCAAGAGGATTTACAAAAAAACCTCGAATTGATTACAATGAAACATTTGGTCCAGTGGCATGCATGGACACAGTCAAAACCATGTTAGCTATTGTAGCATAGTTCAAATGGTTAGTTTATCAGATGGATGTAAATTCAACATTCTTGAATGGAAACTTAGAAGAAGAATTATATGTGGAACAACCACAAGGTTATGAGGTTCCAAGACGAGAAGAAAAAATATATAGATTCAAGAAAGCATTGTATGGTTTAAAACAAGATCTGAGATCTTAGTACATTCGCATTGATTCCTATCTCACACAAAATGAATTTCAGAGAAGTGAAAATGAGCCAACACTGTACATCAATCAAATCAACAAGGTAATGTGTTAATTGTTTGTTTATATGTGGATGATTTGATATTTACAGGTGATTTTGGCATAGAAGAATTCAAGAGAGTCACAAAGGATGAATTTGAAATGACTCATTTATCTCACAGTCCAAGTATGCACATGAAATATTGAAAATATCCAATATGGTGAATTCAGAAGTAGCACCAACACCTGTCATAACAAGATTGAAGCTAAATAAGGAAGAAAAAGGGTCCAAGGTGGATCTCGCACTATTTAAAAGACTATGTATCTAATAGCGACAAGACCTGGCATTATGTATGGAGTGAGGTTAATTTCAAGGTTCATGGAAACTCCAAAAGGATCACATTGGAAGGTAGGAAAGAGAATCCTAATATATGTGAATGGAACAAAATATTATGGCATCAAGTACTCCACTTCAGAAGATTTCAGACTCACTGGATACATTGCTAATGATTGTGGAGACAACATCGATGATAGGAAAAGTACCTCTGGGTACAAATTTGATTTTGGAACAGGTATGGAATCATGGGATTCAAGGAATCAACCCATAGTGACACTTTCTTCAACAGATGTAGAGTACATCGCAGCTACAAGCACAACTTGTCAAACAATTTGGATGAGAAGGATGTTAAAATATTTGTTGCAGGAGCAATAGGAACCAACAATAGTTTTCTGTGACAACAATTCAACGATCATGTTATCAAATACTCAAGTGTTTAACAAGAAAACCAAGCACATTGATACAAGATATCATTTCATGAGAGAATTGATGAATAACAAAGAGATCTGTTTAGAATTTTGCAGGTCAAAAGAACATATCACATACATTTTTACAAATGCTTTAGCAAGAGATGCATTTCAACAACAATAGTCTCAGAGTCCGCGCAGTAACAGATTAGTGACAATAAAATGTTAACTCAAATTTTTGATGTAATTTTTCTTTGTAATCCCACCTACCTATAATTAAGGGGGAGTGTGGAAATATGTAATTACAAGTCGCTGAGATCTTTACATCTCCATCGATTTATCTATCATTATGTCAGTCAGATAGTGTGATAGTTTGTAAATGCAAAGTCGCACATTTACTCAAAAGTGAGTCGACAAGCAGGAAGCTATAAATGGAGCCGTTAAGTGGTTGAAGTGTCATTCGAATTAATGATAGCCTTCAATCTTTATTGTTGAGCCGGTCTTAACTTCTGTAGGAAGTCTCAGTGGGAGTCCATATAAGTCCGAGACATTTTAGTTAGTCGATGATGCGAGAGGATGTTGAAGAGAAGCAGTTGATGGATAGAGAAGAAGCATAGAGGTAGAGAGAACCAAAATCAGGTGAAGAGTTGACAAAAGAAATCATTAGAACCGAAGCTCATCTCTGTTATTGTATTTTGTATTTGCTCACAGCCTCAAAGTAAATTAATATCAAGCATTTTTGTATTGACAAAGTTTCTGTCGTATTTCTAAGTTTATGTGCTAAGCATAGCACTGTGTTATTCCACATTCATAAATCATTTCATTAAGTATGTATTCACAACGAGCAACAAATTCAGTGGTCTTAAGAACTTTGTAGCATAGCTTGTTTGGTGCGCAGTATTTGAAACTACGTTGAGCAGAGTAGATGCAGTATTTGAAACTCCATTAAGCAGAGTAGACTACCCGCACTGTTGATCCATCGGATCTTCACTTCAATTAGAACAGTCATACCCAATATTTATTTCAGGGCGAAGATGTAGTCACTGATCGTGATTAAGGGAGAGCAGGTTTTGAAAGTACTGCCAGACGATTTACTGCATTCAGATCCTCCGTGGGCACATCAGGAATTGATCAAGCTAAGCAACACTGGGAATAATAATATTACTAAAAAATCTTGCAGTGAAGAACACTCGGAATAATAGTATTAAAAAATCCATGAAAGACGGAATTGAACGAACTGCAAATCTCTGCTTTTTATTTTAACTTATTTTAATGGAAAAATAGTTCAAAATTTGAACGAAGGAGCTCAGGATTCAAGTTCGTTTGTGGCAGTTGCAGCACATTTTTGGAAATGCGTAATGGAATATCGTAATGTCCCAGTTAAGGTTAAAGAAGACTTCCGTGATGGTTTCGATGAATACCCATTCATGACTTTGGAGGCATTTCATTTTTGTGAAGATTTCATGAACAATATGCTTTCTGCATCATCAATGCCCAAATTTAAAGATTCAAGCTTGCAAGCTTTCAACATGGTCGTGCCAAATATCAATGAAGGTGAAGATGGAGAAGCTTTTTCAAAAAATTTACAGAAAATATATTCGGTTTCTAGATCTGGATCTGTAAGTGAACATATGTGTTCTCTCATTACTCTTCTTGCAAAAGCGATTTGCAAGAGAGAAGAAACATATCAAAGGCGGATTAATCACACTGTTAAAGTTGGGCTTCCACCTCTGAAACAACCTAACTGATTGAAATTCGATTTTTTCTGATGGTACTTTTAGCTTGATACTATTTTGTTTGGTAATTGAAATTCACCCTTTGAAAATAGTTGGAATTTTACAATTTCAAAACTGTTAATTTCACAACTGTTGGATTGTGGTCTCTGGTTCAGCTGACATCAATTTTTTCATAAAGCCATCGCCTATTGCCCTTGATACAGATCCACCCAATTGCTCTATGCGTTTTCTCTCGTCCTCCCTCCCGGGTTTGTGATCACATGTCAGGGCTTCGGCTTCGGCTTCACTACAATCTCCATCTCTAGTTCTTCTACTAATAACTGCACGTGAATCCCCAGCATTGGAAACTACTAGGTTTCCATCTATAATGAGACCAGTTACACAAGTATTCCCACCAAAAACGCCCTGCTTCAAAAACTCCTCATCCGTTCTCAAATACCCAGCTCTAACTGCCTGCTCAAGGTTTTTCTAATTAAGAAGATCATGTTTATTAACAATGTCAATGTCCGATCCTGCAGCTATTTCTAATTGTTCTCCCATTGCCTGGGCATTGAAAATATTGTGTCCAATATTTTCAGCTGCAAAATCTGTATTGCATATCTCTTGAATACATTTATTATTTAATGGAGAGTTTGCATGACTTTTTTTTATCATTGTTATTAAAGAGAGGTGAAAAGAATGAAGCAATCAAGCAATTTGACTTAGAGGTATTCATAGAATATGGAGTCAAATAAATGTTTTCTCTCATAAAAAAAATTGACATGTATCATTGTGTATAGTCTTTTAATAATCAAGTTGATTATGTAGAAAGAGTATACCTATTGGAAATGGGCATAATTAATGATCTTTTAATCTAAAAACTTAATCTTATGGCTAACAACTGAAGATGTTGACATATTCTTAGTAATCCTCAGAAATCAATAAATAGGATTCACTGTTCATAAATAGGATTCACTGTTCATAACTTCCTTGCATTTATGAATGCATCGCTTAACCTGTTTACTTTTTCACATTTACTTAATTATATTAAGAAATTACTGAAATGACATATAATTGACAAATTCAAATGATTAACAAGATATCTGTACAAATTTTTATTTCCAATTTTAAATAATTAACAACGGATTGAAATGTAAATGACCTAATTCCATATTTAAAGTGGATTGGAGTGTGAACGGTCTAATGCCACGTCTAGAGAGTGAATTCTGGAGTGTTGGAGGGTGAACCATCCGGGACACACACTATGTTTCACATATGTGGAAATCCGTAAAGTGCATGGATACTATGCAATCCGCAAGTGTTGTGTATGTTTCCTTAGAAAGCCTCGCGGTTTTTACTTACTCGTTGTTCCATGGTGTCCACGACTACTTTCTTAGCCATCTGTCGGTGCATCATCGATGTCTGGTTTACATCTTTTGATTTGATGAGAATGTATGGCTTCTCAAATAATGCAAGAAAGGATATTCAATGAAATCGAGGAAGACTAAATGCATCGTAGTGATTTAATAAACTATGAATAATACTTGCATGAACGTTTTCTCGACATCAGATTTTACTATGAAAGAAGGTAATTGTTTTGTTCATATTTAAGTGGCCTGTGTTCCACCTTGAAGGAACTTTCTCCAATTCTCACATGCATTTTTGTAGTTATGTACATGCGTCGAGTGTTGAATTCTGAAATCTTTCTTAGTTTATAATCACAAGCATTACAATGTTTTTCTTCCCTACCTTACCTTACCCTAATCAGTAAGTTGTTATTCTAATATATTATGGGTCGTTTTTTAATATGTTCTGGGATTTTTTAGTTATCAGTTTCATAAGCCTCCTCTCTTTTGTGCCCTCATTGTTCATCAAAATGATAGACGAGTATAGCAGTAAGAGCAATGAATCTCTGCTCGCATCCCTATCCAAAATTAAATAATTATGCCCTTGACAAGAAGTCCATGTTGAACCCATTCTAACAGTTCTGAGAGAAGACCTGGTTAATAAATCGGGACAGTTACATTCCCCGAGCGATCATATATCACTGTAATTGCATATCTAACTAGCACCACTACAAATAATTGCATTTTTTTTAGCTCAGATAATATAATCTAATTTGTTCTAGCTATAATTCCATATCTAACTAACACATCGATGAATAATTGCATATCTAACTAACATAATAATTGTGGATAAAGTAGAGAGACATATTTAATTTACAAACTCTAATTCTGAGTTAAACTCTAAATAGGGTTTGTAAATGAAATACGCCCGCTTTCATCAGCCACATTTATGTGGTTGTGCTAGTGATAGATCAATGGAATTAACAAATCTAGTAAGATGAGCTATGCCCTTGTTCATGGTCATATTTTAAATGACATTGACACTAGTAGTTTTTGGAACATGAATTTTTAACACATTTTTTTAGGGCCTTCCCATGCATTTTTAGAGGCTCTAATTCCCACTAGCTAGGAATATGACCTAATATTCAAATTCTCTTTCTAATGAGCAAAATAAGACCTAAAAATGGAGCAATAATTGAACATTATCAAACTAACATGGTTCCCCTTGTTTATGGATAACTTACCTTTGTTCAACTCAATGTGCACACTCAATGATCTATTTTATGTCTTCTTTAGATCATCGATTTTTTTTTTATGGACTGAATCTAATGCCCAACCATTAGGTATTAAAAACTCAAAAACACTTGGGAAGGCCCCAAAAAATATGTTGAAAGTTCATGACTTGAAAATTACCAGGATCAAGACTATTTCTGAGATGATCCTCGGATGAGTCTAGCTAGATGATTTGATCTACTATATATGGGAGTAGTACTTATCTTCATGTGTTAATGCTAAGTTCTAAAGGTGTTGGTTGAACTTGTAGTATTAAGGAAATCACCACATCTCTTCATTGTGGTGGAACACCTCTACCATTTATAAAAAATTCTATGTGATGTATTGTATTGTTATTATTAAAGAGAGATGATATGAATGAAGTAATTGTGAAAATTGGTCTAAAGGGTCCCCATAGAGTTGGAGTCAAAGATAGCATCATCTTACAAATAAGTGCCAAACATGTCTTTTCAAGGTAACCATAAAAGACAAAGAGTCTCCCTTTAGCATCCCTTAAGAGGCAATAATATCTAATTTGTATCTAATTGTAGATGGGGCACAAATATATAAGATACTCATTGATCTTAAGTTTTTGGAGTGTGTATAATATATAAATCCTCTCCTTATAAGGAATATGATGAATAAAAATATAATGTTGGTGGGATCACATTGGTTACATTTGGTCAAATGAAAATCCTAGGCCATGATACCGATGGTGTTGCATGTATATTAGTTGAACAATAGTATCAATGTTGTTGGTATATAGTTCAAACAAAAATACCATATGAGATTCTTACAAAGGTCCAAGCATTGGAAGGTTAACTTAGGACTAAGTAGCTTGAGGGGGAGTGTCCATGTTGTTTCTAATTTCTTATAGATATCATTTTTAATTTCATGGTTAAATTTTTCCTTTAAAGGAGGGTGAGAAGAATTTAAAGAGTACTTATAAGGAGTAATATGATCTATAGGAATAATTACATGTAACACATTTTCTATAGACCCTTTTTCATGATGAAAAGGAACCTTTCATTAAAATAAGAAAAAGATTGAGTGGTTTACTAGTCATTGATTAACTTGGTCAAGAATCTTTCATGTATAGCAAGGGTAAATAATCTTAGAGATAGGGTTGTTATTCACTATACTATCTTGATTTTACTCTTGATTGAACATTATTAGAGAAATGTACTATTAGATTTGTAATTAACATTAATACTCTATTTTCAAAAAAAAAAATTCCTTCATCGAGGTGTTCCTTCTATAACCCTCGTGTATTATATTTGTAATTAATATAAATACTGTATTTTCAGAAGGTTTTTTCCTCCCTCGAGGTGTCCTTCTCAAAACCTTGTGCCTTATTTCTTATGGCATTCTTTTCATAATATAAATAATGGGTGAGTGAAAGAAGTTAGTGGTAGAAAACATGGCAGGTCAGTAGGATCGTGCACTCGCACGAACACGTGCATGTTCCATTCTTAAACCTATGGGTTTGGAAGTTGCCAAACCTCCACGAGGCTTGACACATAGGTTTAGTGGTAGGAACACACACGCATTCCTAAGAACACGTGCACATTCTTGTGAACACGTGCTCATTCCTAAGAATATGTGTTCGTTCGTAAGAACGCATGCATGTTCCTAGGAATGCATGCATGTTCCTTATGTTAAATGTTTTTAAAGGGTCATGAGCGCGATTTGTGCTCATTGTGCACAAATCATGCTCACGTTTTGAGTCTCATTAAACAAATAAAGAGGAACTAGAGAGGAGAAACAAAGGGATGATATTTCCACCATATCCAGGTATGTTTTATTTATCTTATTTTTAACTCAATTTAGTCATTTCCAATTTAGTTTGTTGCTCCCAAGAATTTGAATTAAAAAGAATTGTAGTTTTGTATTTTAATTAAAAAACCAACCTAATTTAAATGCCATGGCTTTTAAATTGCAGCATATATAATATAATGGAACCCCAAGACAATGTAAACCACTCGGAAGAAAACCAAGATGATCAAAACCCTAACTCACCACAACCACCCATTGTAAACACTCAAATTGATGAGGGGTTGGTTATATTAAGAATCCATTAGGAACAATTAAGGGACACTAGAGAGCCTAGAAGAGTCTCCTTGGAAAAACTTATTTGGACATCATTGTGAAGTCCATTGTAAGTTCCTAAGGAAGATTGACCTCTATTTCTGATTATAGGGAAATAATGTATAAATATTATATCACTGGTTTGGACTGAAACCAAGTCAAAGAACTCGGCATTTCAAAACAAAAAATATTGTCTAATTTTAGGGATCCTATAAATGGACAAGAACTAATATTGACCAAGAAAAATATCTCCATTGATTGGTGCATCCATCCCGAGATTATTCAAAACTAGATGGATAGGTCGTATATGGTTTTTTATAAACCTCCTTGCAATAATAAGGAGATGCACTTATATTTTATGAGAAAATTATGGGCTGAGTTTATTTTGGGTAATCATGTCAACTACTTTGACATTGGTGAATTTGAGGGGGTGGGTCGAGTGTCCACATAGAACTGAGAGATTTCTAGGCCCAACCTCGATTAGGTTCTTGTCCCCCCAAGTGAAGACCTGACCCCCTACCCAACATCCTCCTATTGCAAAGAGATTACAACAGGTACAACTGCCATTTCATTATTGAATCCTAGCCTAGTACAACATGATATAATTGTTGCACTATCTCAGTAGGAGGTGCTTTCCAGTGACATTGATAGAGGGGTTGGAGCTTCAACATACACATGAGATTATAGTGAGGATATGGTGTTAAATTTTTAATTAAAAAGTACCTAGGCAAGTGTTTCTCATCACCTAGGCGCCTAAGGGGTGAGAAAGTACCTAATGTGGACCTATTCATTTAATTTGTGAGATGAAAATTAAAATGTGACTTTATGACTTTAGTGAGGAGGTGAGTGAAGAGACACTCAATCTCATCCACTCATCTAATTCAATCTCAACCATTGGATAAAGAGACTCCTCACCTACCACCATGAGGTTGATTAGGGTAGGAGGGCGCACCCTAGCTAGGGTTGTTGTTCATTCATTTTTGGAGTAAGAGAGCAAGAGAGAGGTCGCACTTGAGAAGAGGCAGCATTTGCAGATCTAGGCATGCATACCAAGGAAGCTAGCTAGCATGAGTTTCAAGGCAGAGTTCAACATTGAATGCAATCCATACGGTATGGATTTCTAGATGTCGTACAAGCATTTTTATGCACATAAATTGAGGGAGACAACAGATAAATTTTTGAGGATGTTGGTACACATCCCAAGGCTTCCATACAATCATTTATTGGCATAGAAATCGAGGCACCTATTGTTATTAATTTCTGGGTGAAATTATGTACAACCCGTATAGATTTGACACGAGTTTCGAGGGTAATACAATTTTTTTTGGCCCTGTTTTCGAGGATAAAAGGAATGAATTTCGAGGAGTTGTTCCTGCTGCATATTTCGTACAGTATTAGTAGAATTTTGGCACAAAAATCGAGACATTCTGTACAACATTTATTGATGGGACAGTTGTAGAGTTTTATAGATTTCTACCACAAAAATCGAGTAGCATTTCCAGGACTGTTCAGAAGGATTTTTGCAGAAGAAAGTCTGGGATAAGTTTGTGTAATTTTTGAAGATGAATATGTTGTAAAAAAATTTTTATCTGAATCTCACAAATAATAAAAAATCCCTCTCTCACTGGTTTTCCCCTTGTGGGTTTTTCAAGGGTCGTTGTTAGACCAAAAATCACTGTGTTAATATTTTTTGAATTTATGTACTACTGGTATTTTATTTCTGCATTATAAATGATGTTCATAATCCTCACGTTTCCATTCTGAAAATTATTTCCTCTTATGTTTAATTGGTTGTTATAAATCTGGGCTTGGTCATTAAACATTGGCTTAAAAATCAACGACATTGAAACTGGGTTGGGGTTTGAAATTTTACATGGTATCAGAGCTGAGTTGAAAGAATAAGAGATATTTTAGCAAGTTAGAAAGTTGGGATAACAGTCACTTCATAGAGAAAAATTTTGAATTTTTCATATTCAGTAGAAAGGGGTCAATGGCTAAAGGTTTGAGAGTTGAGGACAAACTTGATGGGGCAACAAAATTTGGTGCTTGGAAGCAGAGGATGATCTTGTTGTTGCAAGAAAATGAGTTGTGGGACATTGTGGAAAATACCACAACTCATCATGTGGTGATACCTATTGATGCTACCATAGGAGGAGACCCAAAGAGGTTATGTACATGGAATTTCATCTACAGGTCATGAGGAGGAGAATGTGGCTCTTGCTGCCAACAACAAGAAGAAATTCAGAAAACGTCCTAAGGGTGGAAACAAACCCAAGGGTGAAGGGAAGAAAGACATGAGCAAAGTCAAGTGCATTACATGCCACAAGTTTGGACACTATGTAGGTCAGTGTCCAAAGAAGAAGAACATACAAACAATAGCTTCAACAACAGTGGAAGAGTTTTCCACCAAGTTTGACAAGGAATTTTCCTTGGTTGTGTGTCTATCCATGAAGACCACTCATTCAGATATGTGGTATATTGATAGTGGTGCCTCTCACCATATGACAGTGGTTCGTGAGCACTTGATAGACCTTACATAGATTTGAGATGTTGAGGTGGACCTTGGAGATGACCGGGTGGTCAAGGTATTTGGTTGTGGGACTATATAATTTCAGAGGGCCTGGAGTATTTGCCTCCCATGTTGTTGATAGAGGTCCTATATGTATTTTTGTTCTAAGACTTTTGCGACCATTGTTGTGATGAGATATTTCTTATGGATTCATCGCATTAGTTTTTTCTTCTTTGACGTTTCGGACCAAGCCACTGTGGTCCATCATTAGGAAAGTATTATGAGAAATGAAGGAAAAATGATTTAAAAATTTTAAATAAATATTTGAAGAGTTATTATGAAGAGCCGACTTGTTAAAAGTGAAATCAATGAATATTTACAAAACCTAAAAATATTATTTACAAGCCTAAAAATATTATTTACAAGCCTAAAAATACTATTTATTTAGAGCTCGCTTATTAAAATGAAATCAAGAAATAATATTTTTAGGTTTGTAAATAATATTTTTAGGTTTTGTAAATATTCATTGATTTCACTTTTAACAAGTCGGCTCTTCATAATAACTCTTCAAATATTTATTTGCAATTGTTAAATCATTTTTCCTTCATTTCTCATAATACTTTTTTGATGATGGTTCTATATGTTCCAGGCTTGAAGAAGAACCTAGTGTTAGTTTCTTTTATTGAGGAGAGGGGCTATGAGGTATTGTTCTGTGATGGGCAGGTGATCCTTTTCCCAAAGGGGTCTAGTATCACTTCAGCCAAAGTGACTGGGACTAGACATGAGAAGTTGTACAAGATTATGTTCCAGCCAGCGAAAGCATTGATTCATACTACTCGAAGCAGTGACCTATGTGAGCTATGGAACAGAAGGATGGCACATTTGCACCATGGGGATTTGAGAGTACTGAGGGATATGGTAACTGGAGTTCCAGATTTCATTTCAGAGCACCATGAGTTGTGCAAGAGGTCTTCTTTAGGAAAGTACACCAAGACTATTTTTCCTAGTAGTGACACTAGAGAAGTGGGGATTCTTGATCTTATTCATTCAAATGTATGTGGCCGAATGTGTTTGGAATTGTTGAATGAATTCTCACAGAATTATTGGATTTTCTACATGAAGAAAAAAGGATAGGTCTTCAGTCGGTTCCAAGAGTTCAAAGCTCTTGTGGAGAACCAGACAGGGAAGAAAATCAAAGTTATGAGGACAGAAAATGGGGGTGAGTATACCTCCAAGGAGTTCATGGACTTCTGTGTAGTAGAGGGGATCAGGAGAGAGTTGACTATTCCTTACAACCCTCAACATAATCAGGTTGTAGAGAGGAATAATAGGGCCATTGTTTTGGTTGCGAGAGCCATGCTACATGATCAGGGACTGCCACTATTTCTATGGGCTCAAGCATGCAACACTACATTTTATCTGCAAAATAGGAGTCCTCACAAGGCCGTGCGGAGCATGACTTCTGAGGAGGATTTTTCTGGGAAGAGGTGGGGCACTTTCGGATTTTTGGGTGCATCACTTATTCATATGTCCCTTCTGAGAAGAGGACAAAAATGGATCCCACAATAGAGAGAGGGATATTTTTTGGGTACAGTGAGACTTCAAAGGATTTTTGTATATACCTTCCTTCCTTAAGGAAGACTGTCTTCTTGAGGGATGTCAGATTTGAGGAGGACAGAGCCTTTAGGAAGTCTAGAGGGACAGAGAGAGGTTAGCAGTCTTCACCTCATATTCAGGTGAGTCTGCAACAGACTATAGTGACACAAAGTTTGGGGCCACCAGTTTTGGAGACGACAGGTTCACAGGTGATAGGGCCACATGGTTTAGGTTTGCAGGCTAGTAGTCCACAGGTTTCAAAATTGGGTACTCCAAAGTCTACATCAGGATCACTATCTTGAAAATATGGGGTTGAGCAAGGAGATTCCTCTCCACGGGACACTAATTGAAAGAGGAGGAATCCCAAGTGGCTTCAACATACTTTGAGGGAGGCACAAAGTTCAGTGGGGAATCCCAAATAGGCAGTGAGGGAGAGTAAACCTCTCGAGAGGTTTTGCATCTACATCATGATGGTGAGCAGTATTCGGGAGTCTAAGCCTTCCACTTTTGAGGAGGTTTCTGGTAGACAGGTTCGGAGAGATTCCATGATGGAAGAGTACAATTCCATCATGAAGAACGATGTCTAGGAAGTTGTTCCTAGACATAGGGGAAGTCAGTGGTGACTTCCATGTGGCTCTATAAAATAAATCATGTTGTGGATGGAATCATTAAGAATTACAAATATCTCTTTGTGGCTTAGGGGTTTCCACAGGTTGAGGGAGTCAACTATGATGATACCTTTGTGTCGGTTGCTATATATACTTCGATCAAGGCAGTGATTTCCATTGCAAAAGAGATGGGTTGGAAGATGCACCAGATGGATGTGAAGACCACATTTCTGAATGGTCTTATATAGGACGAGGTATATATTGAGAATCTATTTGGATTTGAGGAGCATGGGAGAGAGTCTCATGTGATGCAGGAGCATCACCCAATACAAGCGAGCCAACATGGAGGACAGCGAACAACTGGACAAGGCCAGCTGAAACTTTTTGAATTTTTCATTTAAGGTGATGTGCCAATACATAAATACAACATTTATGGGAAGCACCTTTTATATGTTGTATCAGACCTCGAGCCATACGCTCTTGTCTAAAGTAGATAGGAGGAATTTAATCTAGTTAATGCAGGTAGATAGGTTTTTTTTTCTAGATTAGATAGTTTAGATGAAAGGAGGGAAAACGGATATAGACACCCTCACTTGTGTATTGTAATATTATTCATTCAAGAGAAAGAAGAGAGAGCAAGCAGAGAACTGTGTAGCGAACATCCATGTATAGATATTGACTTAATAGAGAAAATCTCCGATTCAAATCCATGGCTATGTGTTTATTCTCTGTGTGTTGATGTTATGCTCATGAATGTTTGTTTATTGTTATGCATTTTATTTGATATGTTGTGCATGTGATTTCATGTTTCGAAATTGAAGTCTGAAGGAGAGGGAGAGAATAAGTTTCAATTGTTTCTCTATCTGAGCCAGGAGATTCCTGCAAAGAGTGCAATTGAATTCATCTGCATGGAGTGCGTTGATGAGGGCTCAATAGTTTAACTCTTGTTCTCATTCACCCAGAAGTGAAATTGAGTTGTTAAATCCGTGCAAGGAGTGCGCAGGCTGGGAAAAAGCCTTAGTGGTTAATCTGAGAAAAGGAGATTGAAGACTGTTGCTCCAGAGAGTGTGCAGAGTCGGAGGGATTCAACACTTGGAGAGTTGTTGAAGGACTGAGCACAAGGAGTGCGTTCGAGATACCTCTGAAGGAATCAGAGAAAGAAAGCTCAGGAGGTTTAGTACCTTTGTGACATTGTTACCATAGAGTACAAGAGTCTGTGTAGAAGAAGGTTTGAATAAGGTTTGCAAGTGCAGGCATCGGAGGAGACAAGTTCTGGAAGGAACACTCAGTCATCCCCAAGAAAGCTTCGACGAGAGAAAATAACGATCAGGGTTCGCAGAAGCAAATACAAAAATCCCATCAGCCATTAGATCTTAGGAAGTTGCGCAGGGCTTAAGTCACAGCATGCAGTGAAGGAGCCAAGGGTTCATCGAAATTCGACTCATCGGAGATTCCGGAGACATAGGACTCTCACAGAAAGGAATCGCGATTTGTGGATTCTCAATTGAATCAGAGTCGTCCAACACAGTAAGGACGCGTGGCGAAAGACCTTGGATAGTTCAGTATTTGGCAATTCAAGATTTCCGAAGTCAAGAGTATTGCGTATGTTGAAATCGTGATCCACGATTTCCCGACAGGGTTGAAAGTGCCTAGTGGAGGACAGGTGTCAGAGGTTTGAGTCTCACCCTGAGGCGACGATACGTGGTGTCGCATATCAAAATTTGGGATTTGGAAAGGTCTGCGACATTGCGAAATAGGAATCGCGAATTCCCAAAACGTGATTTCTTGACTAACAAGAAGCGTGGGTCCCAGGTGGCAGAGCAGAAGACAGGTGGCATCGGGGATCGGGAATCAGCGACACGAGAGGTACGTGATTTACGACATTGTAAGTTCTGATTTCCTGACGGGTAAAATCCCGACAAGAGTAGGGAAAGCCTTGATACATACTCATCGGGTTTCAAGGTTTTGTGAGACCCGAATCTGTGCTTTCAGGTCTCACGATACAGCGAGGTACGACTTCCCGATTTCAAGGAGGGAGGTCCCAAATAGTATCCTATGGGTGCAGAAAGGTCCCGATAAGGGATTCGAAGGGAATTTTAGTTCTTCGGGCCTAGGAAAAAGAAGGTCCTGGTGACCGCGGACATGTCGGGTGGCACGAGTGTGACCAGAGTTGGTATCAGAGCTAGTCTCTATTTGTATACTTTAGACAAAGGGAGAAAGAGGAAGAAAGAAACACTCTGATACACACGATCAGAGTGGTATCAAAGTGGGAATACTCTTTGTTTTCTATAGCATAGAGAGAGATATTTCACCATGCCGCCCAGAAGATAAAGAAAATCACCCGACCCAGAAGACAGGGAGGTGAGAAGAAGAGGCAGGTAGGCAGGGAATCCAGAAATGGAGCAGAAAATATGTGATCTTCGAGTGAGATTAGAAGATATGGAGGCAGCACAGAGACACACAGTCAATGCAGGAGATCTAAGTGACTCTGAAGGTGAAGCTGAAGTTGAACAACCAGGAGAAGTTGCAGCCGAAGATGCAGCAAATGAGCGATTGATTAAAGCTATCGCCTGGATGAGTTCAAAGACGAAAATGGACATTCCAACTTACGAAGGAAGCTTGGATGTAGAAGAGATGTTAGACTAGATTAGGGCTCTTGACACCTACTTCGATTATGAGGATATAGAAGAGGATAAAAAGGTTAGGCATGCTGTCACAAAACTGAAAGGTGGGACGAGCTACAGGCGGATAGACGTTCCAAGGGCAAGCAAAAGATCAAAAGCTGGGATCGAATGATTGCAAAGATGAAGGAAAAATTCATCCCAAGAGACTACAAAATAAATATGTTCAGGAGGATGCAGAACCTGAGGCAGAAACTGATGACAGTGAAGGAATACACTGAAGAATTCTATCGACTGAACATCAGATCAGGTCATCAGGAGAGCGATGATGAGAAGGTTTTCAGATACCTGAATGGTCTGAGATATGACATTCAGGATGAATTAAGCATGAAAACCATCAAAACGATTGACGATGCTTACCAGATGGATCTGAAAGATGAGGAGAAGCTGAGCCGTAAGAAAGGTCGGCGAGGACAAGGTAGAAGTCAGCCCAGAGGTAAGGCAGTTGCCGAGGAGAAATATCAGAAACCCAAGGAGGAATGGAAGAAACCTCAGGGTAAAGTTGAGAGAGGTGGAACCTCACAGTGAGGACAACAATATGCTGAGCAGAGGAGACAGTATAATGAGCAAAGGGGAGATTATGCTGACGCAAACACTTTTCCTCATACCAGAGGCAGAGGAAGAGGCTGAGGTGGAGTTATCACATGTTTCACGTGTGGAAAGGATGGACATAAAGCAGTTGACTGTCCAGACAGAAAGAAGGATAGTGGAGAAGCTCACATCGCTAAAGCGCAGAGACCTGATGTTGAGAATGAAGACACATAAGGTGGAAGGTCGTTGATGATGTGTAAAGTTATTTTAACACCTGGGAAGGAGGTGGAGGACTCAGCTCAGAGGACCAGATTGTTCAGAACATCTTGCAAGACCAAGGACTAGAAATGCAAGGTTATTGTTGACAGTGGTAGCACTAATAATCTCGTTTGGACCGAGATGGTAGAGAAGTTGGAGCTGGAGACAACTGATCACCCGAGTCCATACAAAGTATCATGGCTACAGAAGGGGCATCAGGTGAGTGTCACTAAACAGTGTTTAGTTGAATTCAAAATAGGCGGATATAATGATAAGGTCTTATGCGATGTCATTCCCATGGATGTATGTCATTTGTTACTGGGTAGACCATGGAAATATGACAGAAATGTGGTTCATGATGGGAGGA
>JASDQU010438370.1:85255-102628 GCA_032191745.1 Picea mariana
AGGCATTACTTGATCCCAAAAGAATTCGTATTGTACAGTGACAATCATGCATTACAGTTTGTGAGTCAACAGGATAAGTTGAATCAGAAGCATGCAAAATGGGTAGAGTATATGCAGAATTTCATGTTTGTAATAAAACACATTTCGGGTACTGCTAACAAAGTGGCTGATGCTTTGAGCAGGAAATGTTTGTTGCTGCAGGAGTTTCGAATTAAAACATTGGGTTTTGAAAATATCAGGGATATGTATGCAGGTGATGCAGATTTCCGAGAAGCATACGAAGCAGCTGAGAATCCAGTTCTCAGGGATCGGAGCCCATGGATAGACTACATTATCCAGGAGGTATTGTTGTTCAAAGGCAATCAACTGTGTATTCCAACTTGCTCCATGAGGGATAATTTGCTAAAGGAAAAACATAGCGGAGGCTTGGCAGGGCATTTTGGCCACGACAAAACATTCGCAAAGCTAAGCGAATCATATTTTTGGCCAGGCATGCGAGAAGATGTCAAGAGGTTTGTTGACAGGTGTCGAATTTGTTAGCATTCAAAGGGAAGAAAGAAGAACGCGGTTTTTTATCAGCCATTTCCCATACCAGAGAGGCCATGGGAGGCGATTAGCATGGATTTTGTATTGGGTTTGTTGGGAATGCAGAGAGGGGTTGATTCCATATTTGTGGTGGTAGACAAGTTTTCAAAGATGGCACATTTCATCCCATGCCAGAAGACCAGCGATGCAACCCACATCGCCAATCTATTTTTCAAAGAGATTGTGCGACTTCATGGATTGCCAAGAAGCATAGTCTCAGACAAGGATACAAAATTCATAGGTCATTTTTGGAGGATGCTATGGAAGAAGCTAGGAACTAACTTAGCGTTTAGTTCATCTTATCATCCGCAGATGGATGGGCAAATAGAGGTGGTGAACAGAAGTCTGGGGGACTTGCTGAGGAGCTTGGTGACAAAGCACCATGGCAGTTGGGACAATATATTGCCGCAAGCAAAGTTCGCATACAACGATTCAGTGAATCGGAGTATAGGCAAAAGTCCATTTCTGATTGTGTATGAGACACAACCGAGGGGAATTTCTGAACTTAGGGAGTCATAATAGACTGCAACTAGTAGTGCGAGCGCAGAGGAGTTCGCTAAAGTGATGAAAGAACTTCACAGTAGAGTGAAGCAGCGATTGATAGACTCCAATCAGGAGTACAAACGCAGAGTAGATCAGCATCGGAGACAACTTCAGTTTGAATTTGGTGATCTGGTTCTGGCACATTTGAGGAAGGAAAGGTTCCCAAGGGGAACATATAACAAATTAAAAATGAAGAAAATTGGGCCATGCAGAGTCTTGAAGAAATTCAGAGAAAATTCTTATGAGATTGAGTTGCCGAATGGCATCAGAATATCTCTGATATTCAATGTGGCAGATTTATACCCATACAGGGCTGGAGAAGCATAAACTGGAACTGAGGAACCAGTGATCCAGTGGATGAAGCAGATGCCGATAGCAGAAAAGCCACATATTGAGTACATACTGGACAAGAGAGTGGGTAAGAAGACCAGGAGGAAAGAGTACTATGAGTACCTAGTCAAGTGGAAGAATCACCCAGTGGAAGACGCCAGCTGGGAAAATGAAGCAGTGATACAGAAGCATGGACAGACCCTGCAGGAGCTCATGGATAGGAGCCCATGAAAGTTTTCAAGCCGAGGAGTAGGATGCAGAAGCATTGCCCAAGACAAGCGAGCTAGCATGGAAGACAGTGAATAGCTGGACAAGGCCAGCCGAAACTTTTTGAATTTTTCATTTAAGGTGATGCGCCAATACATAAATACACCATTTATGGGAAGCACCTTTTATATGTTGTATCAGACCTCGATCCATACACTCTTTTCTGAAGTAGATAGGAGGAATTTACTCTAGTTAATGCAGGTAGATAGGATTTTTTTTCTAGATTAGACAGTTTAGATGAAAGGAGGGAAAACGGATATAGACACCCTCACTTGTGTATTGTAATATTATTCATTCAGGAGCAAGAAGAGAGAGCAAGAAGATAACTGTGTAGCAAACATCCATGTATAGATATTGACTTAATAGAGAAAATATCTGATTCAAATCCATGGTTATGTGTCTATTCTCTGTGTGTTGATGTTATGCTCATGAATGTTTGTTTACTATTATGCATTTGCTTTGATATGTTGTGCATGTGATTTCGTGTTTCGAAACTGAAGTTTGAAGGAGAGGGAGAGAATAAGTTTCAATTGTTTCTCTATCTGAGCCAGGAGATTCCTGCAAAGAGTGCAGTTGAATTCATCTGCATGGAGTGGGTTGCTGAGGGCTCAATAGTTTAACTCTTGTTCTCGTTCACCCAAAAGTGAAACTGAGTTGTTGAAGCCATGCAAGGAGTGCGTAGGCTGGGAAAAAGCCTTAGTGGTTAATCTGAGCAAAGGAGATTGAAGACTTCTGATGCAGAGAGTGCGCAGAGTCAGAGGGATTTAACACTTGGAGAGTTGTTGAAGGACTGAGTGAAAGGAGTGCGTTCGAGATACCTCTAAAGGAATTAGAGAAAGAAAGCTCATGAGGTTTAGTACCTTCGTGACATCGTTACCATAGAGTACAAGAGTCTGTGTAGAAGAAGGTTTGAACAGGGTTTGCAAGTGCAGGCATCGGAGGAGACAAGTTCTGGAAGGAACACTCAGTCATCCCCAAGAAAGCTTCGAGGAGAGGAAATAACGGTCAGGGTTTGCAAAAGAAACTAGCGAAATCCCATCAGGCGTTAGATATCAGGAAGTTGCGCAGGGCTTAAGTCACAACGTCCAGTGAAGGAGCTAAGGGTTCATCGGAATTCGACTCATCAGAGGTTTCGGAGACATAGGACTCTCACAGAAAAGAATCTCGATTTGCGGATTCTCGATTGAATCGGAGTCGTCCAACACAGTAAGGACATGTGGCGAGAGACCTTGGATAGTTCAGGATTCAGCAATTCAGGATTTCTGGATTCAAGAGTATTGTGTATCTTGAAATCACGATCCACGATTTCCTGACAGGGTTGAAAGTGCCTAGTGGAGGACAGGTGTCGGAGGTTTGAGTCTTGCCCTGAGGTGACGACAGGTGGCATTGCATATCGGAATTCAGGATTTGGAAAGGTCTACGACATTGTGAAACATGAATCACGAATTCTCGAAACGCGATTTCCTGACTAACCGGAAGCGTGGGTCCCAGGTGGCAGAGCAGAAGACAGGTGGCATCGGGGATCAAGAATCGGGGACACGAGAGGTACGTGATTTATGACATTGTAAGTTCCAATTTCCCGACAAGTAAAATCTCGACAAGAGAAGGGAAAGCCTTGATACATACTCATCGGGTTTCAGGGTTTTGTGAGACCCGGATTTGTGCTTTCAGGTCTCGCGATACAACGAGGTCCGACTTCCTAATTTCAAGGAGGGAGGTCCCAAATAGTATCCTGTGGGTGCAGAAAGGTCCCGATAAGGGATTCGAAGGGAATTTTAGTTATTCAGGCCTGGAAAAAAGAAGGTCCTAGTGACCGCGGACGTGTCGGGTGGCACGAGTGTGACCATCATGTGTGTATACTGAAAAAGGCATTGTATGGGTTGAAACAAGCTCCCAAAGCTTGGTATTTGAGGATAGATGCCTAGTTGCAGCAGTTGGGCTTTGAGAAGAGTGAGGTGGATCCCAACCTATATTGCATTGTGGTTGGAGAGGATCCTCTCATTCTCTTTCTATATGTGGATGATCTATTCATTACAGGGGCATAAAGACTCGTCATCAGTTGCAAGGAGATCCTTGCTTCAGAGTTCGAGATGACTAATATCAATCTGATGCACTACTTTTTGGGATTGGAGGTTTGGCAGGAGCCTGGACACATCTTCCTGGGACAAGGGAAGTATGTGTGCGACATTTTGAGGAGATTTCATATGGAGTCTAGTAGGCCCATGACCACTCCTATGATTATCAACTGGAAGACGCTTCATGATTACCAACTGGAAGAATCTTCATGCTTCTTAGTCACACTTGGTGGATTACACTTTGTATCATCAGTTGATATGGTCATTGATGTATTTGATCAATACTAGGAAATATATTTGTTTTGTTGTCAACACTCTTAGTCAGTTCATGGTGGAGCCTAGCAGAGTGCACTGGGTGGCAGAAACACATGTGCTAATGTATATTTGTTATAGTGTCCCCAAGGGCGAGCCCCATTTCAAATCATGAGATATGAAATGAATTGTAAACATGTTCTATAGGCTGGTGAGCCAAGTTTTGTATAAGCTGGTAGGCTTATGTATTTGTTAGGCCAGGGAGCCTAAGTGTTGAAGGCCAGGAGCCTGCTGTTGTACTTGTATGTATGGAGAAAGATTAATAAAAAAATATAAACACCGCTAGGTGTAGACCGACCATGATGACTGAGTGAAGGGGGACTGAGCGTCCACAGAATGGGAAAGGGATTAGGGGCTGGAAGGTGGAAAAAGGGGCTAAGTGTTGAGCCTAGGGGCTAAGCCTAGGGGGCTTAAGCCTGGGATTAATATTTTAATATTATTCCCAAAAATACATGTGTATTTTATTTTATCCTAAGTTCCTGGCAAGGGGAAAACGTGCAAAAGGGATGCATGTAGTGGGAACGCATGCAGTTCCCAGGGTGACAAGTGTCAACCCTGGTGCATGCAAATATAATAGCCGAGATGAACCATGTGATGGGGGGGCATCTCCATTCTACCGGACCGACCGAGCGTGAACCCATCCGATCTCTGCAAGAATACCCTAGTACAATCCTGAAACCAAGACCGTGAGACTATCCCGTGATTACTGGACCTGTTTGGGAAGCGCGTGTCTATTTTTCCCAATTGGCAATTGCGGCCATGCAGTGCTGGACTACGCGTGGCATATTGGCCAGAGTAAGCTCATGTTGAGCTTGTGTATGACCTCTCTACTGGTGAGGGAGGTGACTGTGGTTGGAAGAGGTAGGTTGTCAGGCCTGTGAGCAACTCTGTCCCGGTGAAAGAGTTTGCTGGGAAGTGGTTCTTCCAGAGAGTGCCCTGCACCAGCTACGGGCTCTGAGACTTCCTGATATGGCCTGTTGTCGAGACCCAGAGAGGGATTTTAGCACCGATGGACTGTGCATGTGAAGGTGTATACTCCCGGGTGGAACAAGCATGTGGGGAATGAGAATCTGGTAGTAGTGGGCGTAAGATGGCATGTTTCGAAAGAATCCTTCTAGATATTTATGTGTTGTTTTCCCCATAACCTCAGCCTATCCTAGGATTCCTTGCCTTGGGGTGGAGCTCAGTCCCATCTCGGGGGTGACCCACTATTGATATGATGAGAAGTGCATTCTAAGGCTGGGAGGTTCGTGGAAGGCCTGCACTTGGTTGGTGGATTTCACCACTGTTACAAGATAAGTATCTAGATAAGTGCTTATCACATTTTGCATGACTGTGTGGTGCAGACCTACCCTTACTGGCACGTCCGCTCTCACCAGGACCTTCTCTTCTCTATCAGCCCGAAGAACGTCAAGTGTTCTTCTTACCCCTTATCGGGGATATTCCTTACCCACATTTCTTTCCACGCGACCCTCCTTCTTTGATCTATCAGAGGATCGAAACTTCACGGCTCGCGAGTTCACTATCTATCCTTTGGGTTCTCGAACCCCTGAGACCCGATGCATCGATCAACACTGAATTCTCCCTCTACTTTCAGGACTTCGCTCTATCGTGCCTTCGCTGATCATGATACTAAGCATTCGGGGTTCAAACCTCTGAGATTCGATGCACTGAGATGCCGACAACTCGCGATTTCACTACCTCGCAACTTCGTCACTCGTGCGGCCAAATGATTCCTGCCTCGTCTCCCGCTACCTGAGACGCCGAAATGTCGATACCTCATATCCCCTGCTATGTCACCTTGCTGTGGCCCACACTTTCCACGCAATTGTCGAGACTTCGCATCTCGTTGTATCGCGACTTCTGTTGCATAAATTTGGAGTCTTACCTCACGAAATTCTGATGTGCCGATCCACGAGTAGAACCACGCTCCTCGTGATCCCGACCAATGACTCCTGCCCTCCTAAAATTTGGACCTTCCTTCACACCTGCACGATAGCTTCCTTGCACCCTTGCAAATCCAATGGTCCTCAGATTCTCGCGATTTCTCCTCGGGGAAAATCGTCCTATCCTATCCACGAAACGATGAGCCTTCTTCCACAGAACTCATCACCCTACACACAAACCTTCTCAGACACTTCGATGCACAACCTCTGCGTGGAATCCTCTGATGAACTCAAAGGCCTACTCCTCCTGAGATTGTTTGCAACTCCCAACTTCTCATAAAGAAGTTCTTGCACGCACTCCTTGCGGCAAATATTCAATCACAGCTAAGTGATGAAGCTCTCGATCCTGCGCACCCCTGCAGCAGAAATATTTCAAACTTTTTCTCAGAATCACAACTCTGAGACTTTGTATAGCCTACTCACACCTTGCATGGCTTCGTTGCTAAATCTGCACTTCTAAGAACTTAGAACAAAAGTTTTCTCTATCTGAACCCTGCAGTCACACACTCCTTGTGGACAATTCAACTGCACTCCTTGCAGGAATTCTATGGTTCCAGATAGAGAACATACACACACAATTCAACCATGAAATCACATAGACAACATATAAAAGCAAATGCATGACAGGAATAAAATAACCATGAGCATAACATCAATACACAGAGAAACAACACATAACCCTGAGATAGAATCAAAGCTTTTTCTATTAATTCAATGCCTGTACATGGGTGTTCTTCATACAATTCTCTGCTTGATCTTCTACTCTCCTGAATGAATAATCCAGAATAATGTTAGAGTGTACAAAGGAGGGTTTCTATATCCATTTTCCCTCTCGAACTCCTAAACTATCAAATCTACAATTAAATTCCTATCTACTAGCATTAACTATTTTAAATGCCTCATCTACCTAAGGATGTGAGCTATCCGCTCAAGGTCCATTACAATATACAAAGTGTGCTTCATTAAATACACACATTAATGTTTGGCACAACAATATCAAGGTGTTTCAAAATTTGTGTTGGCGTTGTCCAGCTGCCTTCCACTCGGTGTGTTGGCTCGCTTGATGGGTTGTTGATGCTCCTGCATCATACTCCTCGGCTTGAAAATTTTCATGGGCTCCTATCCATGAGCTCCTGCACGGTCTGTCCATGATTTTGAATGACTACTTCTGTCTCCCAGCTGGCATCTTCCACTGGATGATTCTTCCACTTGACCAGGTATTCGAAATACTGCTTTCGCCTGGTCTTCTTTCCCACTCTGTTGTTCAGTATGCACTCCATCTGTGGCTTCTCTGCTACTGGTAATTGCTTCTTCCATTGGACCACTGGTTCCTCAGTTCCACTTTCTGCTTCTCCAGCCCTGTATGGGTATAAATCTACCACGTTGAATATCAGAGATATTCCGATGCCATCCAGTAACTCAATTTCATAAGCATTCTCTCTGAATTTCTTTAGGACTTTGCATGGCCCAATTTTCTTCATATTCAGCTTGTTATATGATCCCCTTGGGAACCTTTCTTTCCTCAGATGTGCTAGAACAAGATCCCCAACTTCGAACCGAAGTTGTCTTTGATGCTGATCTGCTCTGCACTTGTACTTCTGATTTGAGTCTATCAGTCGCTGCTTCAGCTTACTGTGAAGTTCTTTCATTGCCTCAGTGAATTCCTCTGCACTAGCACTGCTAGTCGCAGTCTGTTCTGACTCCCTAAGTTCAGAAACTCCCCTCAGTTGCTTCCCATACAAAATCTAAAATGGAATTTTTCCTGTACTTCAATTCACAGAATCATTGTATGCAAACTCTGCCTGTGGCAATATGTTGTCCCAGCTGCTGTGGTGCTCCGTCACCAAGCTCCTCAGCAAGTCTCCAAGACTTTTGTTGACCACCTTGGTCTGCCCATCCGTTTGCAGATGATATGAAAAATAAACACCAAGTTAGTTCCTAGCTTCTTCCATAGCGTCCTCCAAAAATGACCTATGAATTTCGTATCCCTATCCGAGACTATGCTTCTCGGCAATCCATAAAGTCTAACGACCTCTTTGAAAAAAAAGTTTGTGATGTGAGTCGCATCGCTGGTATTTTGACATGGAATAAAATGTGCCATCTTTGAAAACCTGTCTACCACCACAAAGATGGAATCAACCCCTCTTTGCATCCTCGACATTCCTAATACAAAATCCATGCTTATCGCCTCCCATGGCCTCTCTGGTATGGGCAATGGCTGATAAAAACCTGCGTTCTGCTTCCGGCCCTTCGAATGCTGACAAATTTGGCACCTGTCAATAAACCTCTTGACATATGCTCGCATTCCTAACCAAAAATATGATTCGCTCAGCTTCACGAATGTTTTGTCATGACCAAAGTGACCTGCTAAGCCCCCACTGTGCTTTTCCTTCACCAAGTTCTCCATCATGGAGCAAATTGGAATGCACAATTGATTGCCTCTGAATAGAAATCCCTCTTGGATCATGTAGTCTATCCATGGGCTTCTGTCTCTGAGAACTAGATTCTCAGTTGCTTCATATGCTTCTCCGAAGTCTGCATCTCCAATGTACATGTCCTTCAGATTCTCAAAACCCAATGTTTTGACTCGGAATTCCTGCAGCAACAAACATTTACTGCTCAAAGCATCAGCGACTTTGTTAGTAGTACCTCAAATGTGTTTGATCACAAACGTGAAATTCTACATAAACTCTACCCATTTTGCATGCTTCTGGTTCAACTTATCCTGTTGACTCACAAACTGCAATGCATGATTATCACTATACAATAAAAATTCCTTTGGGATCAAGTAATGCCTCCACTTCTTTAATGCCTGTATGATGGCATAAAACTCTTTATCATACATGGAGTATTTCAGCTTTGCTTCATCCATCTTCTCGCTGAAATATGCAACTGGCCTGTCCTCCTGAATCAAGACCACTCCTATGGCATATCTGCTTGCATCACATTTCACTTGAAATGTCTTCTTGAAATCCGACAACACCAACACTGGTCGTTTCGTTATCTTCTGCTTCAACAGATTGAAGATCTTCTCAGCCTATGTTGTCCAATGAAAAGACTTTTGTCTTTTCTTGACTGTGTCCATCATTGCGACGCTAATTCCACTGAAATTTCTAATGAATTTCCGGTAGAAACTAGCCAAACCATGGAAACTCCTCACCTCGAAAACATTTCTCGGTGATGGCCAATTCTTGATCACTTCCACTTTACTCGGATCCATCTTCAACTCATTCACCGATATAACAAAACCCAAATAAATGAGCTCTGTCTTCATGAACGAGGACTTCTTCATGTTAATCAACAACTTCTCCTGCTGTAGCTTCCTCATCACAATGGCCAAATGTTTCAAATGTTCAACCTTCATCTTACTGAAGATCAATATATCATCCAGATATACGACTACAAACTTCCCGATGAATTCCCTCAGGACTTCATTCATCAGCCTCATGAATGTGCTCGACGCATTTGTCAAACCAAACGACATGACCAGCCATTCGTACAAAACTTCGTTTGTTTTGAATGCTGTCTTCCATTCATCACCTTCCCTCATGCGAATCTGATGATATCCGCTCTTAAGATCAATCTTCGAAAAATAATTTTCCCCGCTCAGGCAATCCATCAGATCATCCATTCTCGGCAGTGGAAATCTGTACCTGATGGTGATTTTGTTGATCACTCTAGAATCAGTGCACATTCTCCAACCCCCATCCTTCTTGGGACTAAGCACTATTGGAATAGTGCATAGACTCAGGCTTTCTCTGACCAATCCTTTGTCCAATAGCTCCTAGACTTGCCTCTTGACTTCCTCATTTTCCTGTGGCATCAATCTGTACGCAGCCTTATTCGGCAAACTAGCTCCTGGTATGAGGTCGATGTGATGACTCACACTCCTAATCGATGGCAATGAACGAGGTAATTCATCCACGATGATGTCAGTGAACTCTTCCAACAGTTCCTGAATCTCCTCTGGCAAGTCATCCACTCTTGTGCTAGTCAGGACAATCCTCGGCTTCCTGACCACAAAGAATTGTGGATCTTCCTTCTTCTCTATCTCTGTGAGAAGCTCCTTCCCACTCATGAGAAGTATGGTGTTGCTTACTTCCGTCTTCACCTCCTCATTCTTTTTTGGAAGCAACCTATGTGTTCTCCCATCCTTCTCCAGGGTATATGTGTTCATTCTCCCATCATGAACCACATTTTGGTCATATTGCCATGGTCTGCCCAATAACAAATGACATGCATCCATGGGAATGACATCACAGAGAATTTTATCATTATATCCCTCAATTTTAAAGTCAACCAAACATTGTTTAGTGACACTCACCTGATGACCCTTCTGTAACCATGATACTTTGTATGGGCTCGGGTGATCAGTCGTCTTTAGCTCTAATTTTTCCACCATCTCGGTTGAAACAAGATTGTCTGTGCTTCTGCTATACATGATAACCTTGCACTTCCAGCCCTTGGTTTTTCATGTGGTTCTGAAAAGTCTAGTCCTCTGAGCTGTGTCCTCCACCTCCTTCTCAAGTGTCAAAATAACTTTGTGCACCGTCAGTGACTTCACACTTCTGGTGTCTTCATTCTCAACATCACGCCTCTGCGCCTCAGCGATGTGAGCTTCTCCTCCATCTTTCTTTTTCTCTGGACACTCAAATGACTTGTGCCCATTTTTTCCACATGTAAAACATGTGATTACTCCACCTCGGCCTCTTCCTCTACCTCTGGTACGAGGAAAAGTGTTTGCGTCAGCATAATCTCATCGCTGATCATTTTTCTTCCCTCTTTGTTCAACCTGTGGCTATCCTCGCTATGAGGTTCCACCTCTTTCAACCTTACCCTGAGGTTTCTTCCATTCCTCCTTGGGCTTCTGGTATTTTTCTTGGGAAACTGCCTTGCCTCTGGGCTGACTTCTGCCTCGCCCTCCCTGTCCTTGCTTACAACTCAGCTTCTCCTCGGCTTTCAGAGCCATCTGATAGGCATCCTCAACCATTTTGATGGTTGTCATGCTTAATTCATCCTGAATGTCGTATCTCAGACCATTCAGGTATCTAGCAACCTTATCATCATCGCTCTCCCGATGACCTGCTCTGATATTCAGCTTGTAAAACTCTTCGGTGTATTCCTTCACCGTCATCAACTTCTGTCTCAGGTTCTGCATTCACCTGAACAGTGTGATCTGATAATCTCTTGGGATGAACTTCGATTTCATCTTAGCAATCATTCTATCCTAGCTTTTAATCTTTTTCTTACCTTTGGAACGTCTATCTGCCTGTAGCTCGTCCCACCACAATGCTGCATGTCCTTTCAACTTTGTGACAACATGCCTAACCTTTTTATCCTCTTTGATATCTTCATAATCGAAGTAGGTGTCAAGAGCTCTGATCCAGTCCAACAACTCTTCTGCATCCAGGCTTCCTTCGTAGACTGGAATGTCCATTTTGGTCTTTGAACTCATCCTGGCGATAGCTTTGATCAACCGCTCAGTTGATGCATCCTCTGCTGTGACCTCTCCTTCTTCATGTCCAGCTTCCTCTTCAACTTCGGAATCGCTAATATCCCCTGCACCAACTCCGTGTCTCTACGTTGTCTCCATATCTTCAAGCCTTGCTCAGAGATCTCTCATCTATCGCTCCATTTCTGGATTTCCTCCCGGCCTGCCTCTTCTTCGCACATCCCTGTCTTCCGGACCAGGTGATTTCCTTTCTCTCTTGGGAGGCATGATGAATCTTGTCTCTCTCTGCTACAGAAAACAAAGAGCCAATCCCCGCTCTGATACCACTCTGGTGCAGACCTACCCTTACTGGAACGTCTTCTCTCACCAGGACCTTCTCTTCTCTATCGGCCCGAAGAACGTCAAGTGTTCTTCTTACCCCTTATCAGGGATCTTCCCTACCCATAGTTCTTTCCACGTGACCCTCCTTCTTTGATCTATCGGAGGATCAGAACTTTGCGGCTCGTGAGTTCACTGTCTATCCTTTGGGTTCTCGAACCCCCGAGACCTGATGCATCGATCAACACTGACTTCTCCCTCTACTTTCAAGAATTCTCTCTATCGTGCCTTCGCTGATCGTGATACTAAGAATTCAGGGTTCAAACCTCTGAGATCCGATGCACCGAGATGCCGACAACTCACGATTTCACTACCTCGCAACTTCGTCACTCACGTGGCCAAATGATTCCTTCCTCATCTCCCGCTACCCGAGATGCCGAAACGTCGATACCTCGTATCCCCTGCTATGTCACCTTGTTGTGGCCCACACTGTCCACGCAATCGTCGGGAATTTTCATCTCGCTGTATCGCGACTTCTGTTGCGTAAATTTGGAGTCTTACCTCACAAACTTCCATTGTGTCGATCCACGAGTAGAACCACGCTCCTCGTGATCCCAACCGACGACTCCTACCCTCCTAAACTTTGGACCTTCCTTCACACCTACACGATAGTTTTCTTGCACCCTTGAAAATCCAATGGTCCTCGGATTCTCGCGATTTCTCCTCGAGGAAAATCGTCCGTCCATTTCTGCCTTATCCTATCCATGAAATGACAAGCCTTCTTCCACAGAACTCGTCACCCTACACGCAAACCTGCTCGGACACTTCGATGCACAACCTCTGCGTGGAATCATTCGACGATCTCGAAGGCCTACTCCTCCTGAGCTTGTTCTCAACTCCCAACTTATCAGAAAGAAGTTCTTGCACGCACTCCTTGCGGAAAATCTTCAATCACGGCTAAGTGATGAAGCTCTCGATCTTGCACACCCCTGCAGCAGAAATCTTTCAACCTTTTGCTCAGAATCGCAACTTTGAGACTTTTTCTAGCCTGCGCACACCTTGCATGTCTTCGTTGCTAAATCTGCGCTTCTGAGAACTTAGAACAAAATTTTTATCTATCTGAACCCTGCAGTCACACACTCCTTGTGGACAATTCAACTGCACTCCTTGCAGGAATTCTCTGGTTCTAGATAGAGAAACAATTGAAACTAACTCCTTGTTCTCACAGACTTCAATTCAACCATGAAATCACATACACAGCATATAAAATCAAATGCATGATAGGAAGAAAATAACCATGAGCATAACATCAATACACAGAGAAACAACACATAACCCTAAGATAGAATCAAAGCTTTTTCTATTAATTCAATTCCTGTACATGGGTGTTCTTCATACAATTCTCTGCTTGCTCTTCTGCTCTCCAGAATGAATAATCCATAATAATGTTACAATGTACAAAGGAGGGTGTCTATGTCCATTTTCCCTCTCGAACTCCTAAACTATCAAATCTACAATTAAATTCCTATCTACCAGCATTAACTATTTTAAATGCCTCATCTACCTAAGGACGTGAGCTATCCGCTCAAGGTCCATTACAATATACAAAGTGTGCTTCATTAAATCCACACATTAATGTTTGGCGCAACAATATCAAGGTGTTTCAAAATTTGTGCTGGTGCTAACCAGCTGCCTTCCACTCGGTGTGCTGGCTCGCTTGATGGGTTGTCGATGCTCCTACATCACTGTGCTACATAAATTATCATGTTTTCCGCTTTGTATATGAATTACTGTTAAATGTTATGGATTGTTTCATTGTAGCCATAAATTATACATTTGACTCTGAGTTAAATGTATTTCTTTACTTGAATGCATGTGATTATATAATGCCTATACAAATTTTGTGAAAGTGCATGTACAGAATGTTACCTAGTGAGTTATAAGCTCTGGGTAGGCAAAAAGGTACACTACAAATTGGTATCAGAGCATTTATAAGCCCAGATTTTCGAAAGGGGTGTGTTACATTTGTGGTATGGTATACTATGGTATGGAATATCAGAGAGGAGATGGAGTTCGTCTGGTTGGCTATATAGATTTAGATTGGGTAGGATGTGTCAATGCCAGGAAGAGTACTTCATGGTGTTGTTTCAGATTAGGCTCAATAGTTGTGTCTTGGTTAAGTTGGAAGAAAAATCCAATGGCTCATTGACGTCTCCAACATCTGATGCTCTCCTTTGTGTTGTTTCCATGGCATCCAACCTCACATGAAATTCTCTCATCTCCCTTTCCATAGCTCTGTTGGCTACATGTGGATCAACACGTCTTCTAGGTGGAATTCTGCTAACATTTATCCTTCTCCTTACAGAATTCAATTATGTACTATGCTCTGATACCACTCTTGATGCAAACCCCCTTCCCTCCAAAGGGCTTCTTGAACTCCCGGTCTTGGATCGTTTGAATTCCTGAGTCAAAATGACTCCTTGGGTCCCTCCGGGCACCTGAAACTATCTTACCCACACACAAAGGATTTTCTGCAAGTGACCATGGATATGACCGTGGGTCTACCTCCTTCACGGTTCGGACTTTGGGGATATCCCAAATCATTTTCTTCACTCCTTCCCAAAGCACTCATCCCTGCTTCTCCGAACTCACACCATGCGTCTCCTTGGATCCCCCGACCCCACAATGGTTCGTACTTTGCAACCCCGCGAAACTCTATGCCTTTTCACTCTCAACTTCCAATCTCTCAATTTCTGAATTCTTGGATCCCATTGCCACATGCCCTCTTATGATCAACAATCAGGATTAAATCACGATTTCAAACTTCGTGACCCAGTCTTTGTCAAGTTCCCACTTGCTAAAATCCGAAGTATAGAAACACGTTACAGTTCCCCTCCTTGCAACTCACCATATCTAACGATCTGGGATCGTTCTTCTCCTTATGAGAACAAATAATGCCCACTAGCCTTTATGAGAAGTTTAAGGATTTCTTTCCTTGAATCTTTCCACCACTCTCCCTCTTGATCTTAACTTATCTAGTCCTCCTTTGTTCCTCTGAATAATCTCTTCGACCCTTAGTCGAATTCTTGGCGTCTGCACACCTTGCAACAGACTTGTATCCACTCTCACTCCTCTGTGAATGATTTCACATTCCATGTGACTATTCTCCAACCACTTCAATCTCTTGTAATTGAATGACACTATCCTTCCTGAACCTTTGAGTCTAAAAACTCCATTCTACACTCCTTGCAGACATATAAGTTCCACTATCTCTTTTGAGATTTTGAGTTGAATCAGACTCAGTCATGCACTCCTTGCGGACAATATGCACACCTTGCACTCACTCACTAAAGAGAACCCATTTGGAACTTTTATACCTCACACAAATGACTCATACATTCAACAAAGAAAATGCATTCATGGATTCAAGAACAGAAATAATAGAGAATTTGAAAATAACAAATAACTCTACCATTCACTCAAATAGATACACCCATACACACATTTGGTTCAATATCTTTGTTATATTCCTCCAACTGAAAATTGCATACATATATACAATGTTCTTCACCACTCCTTGACCTATACAAGATATATTCAGTTATTGCTCGGTTCTCCTCTATCCACAGTAACAACGATTATCAACAATGGAAAACAACTATCATCAACAACTAACAACAACAACTAAAATGATAACAACCCCCTCTGGGAAATAATACTAAGTGTTATGCAAAGAGGTTCTCTTCGAGCATTCCCTCCAACTACTCTACGCTACCTTAATTGGGATTAAAAGATATCAACTACTCAATGCCTATTACAATAAATGTTGTGTCATACAGATAAGAGTGCATGCTCCCAATCTGTACTGTGATCTGATCCATAAAAATAAATACATTCCCCCATCAACCTTTCATGATGGCTAGACCTCCACTATGCTTTTTCTTCAGAAAATTCTCTCTCATCGAGCATCTGGGTGTACACAATTGGCATCCTTTGAACACTAACCCATCCGGAATCAGATATTTGTCCCACTGGCTTCTACCTCTGAGCATAGGATTTGCACATGCTTCATATGCTTCTTCAAATTCTGGATCATTGTGATACATTTCCTTAAGGTGATCGAATCCCAAGGTTTTGATTTTAAATTCTTGTAGAATTAAAATCCTCCTGCTCAATGCATCAACAACTTTGTTAGCATTTCCAGAAATATGTTTAGTGACAAAACTGAAATTTTTCATAAACTGTATCCACTTAGCATGTTTCTCATTTAAATTCTCATGTCTGGTTATGAATTCAAAAGCATGATTGTCGCTATACAAAACAAACTCCTTTGGTACGAGATAATGTCTCCATTTCTTCAATGCTTGGATTATGGCATAGAAATCCTTGTCATATGTGGAGTACTTATGTTTAACTTCATTCAACTTCTCACTGAAATATGAAATAGGTCTGTTTCCTTGGCTTAAGACCGCTCCAATTGAAATTCCACTTGCATCACACCTTACTTGAAACATCTTTCCGAAATCCGATAGAACCAGAATTGGTTTCTCGGTTATCTTCTCCTTCAATATGTTGAATCTACTCTCAGCCTCCTCTGCCCATTTGAAAGACTTGTGTCTTTTCTTTACTGTATACATGATTTGATCACTAATCCCACTAAAATTCTTGATGAACTTCTGATAAAAACTTTCTAAACCATGGACACTTCTTACCTCAAAGATATTCTTTGGTGACGACCATTCTTTGATTTCTTTCACCTTTTCGGGATCCATCTTCAATTCATTTGAAAAAATAACAAAACCCAAATGTATGATTTTTGTCTTCAAGAAAGAGGACTTGTTCAAATTGATTAACAACTTCTCTTGTTGCAGCCTCCTCATCACCAATGCTAAATGTCTCAAGTGTTCCTCTTTACTTTTGCTAAACACTAGTATATCATCTAGATACACAATCATGAACTTACCGATGAAATCCTTTAATACTTCATTCATTAGCCTCATAAAAGTGCTCGGGGAATTTGTTAAGCCAAATGGCATAACAAGCCACTTTTATAACCCCTCATTCATCTTGAATGTTGTTTTCCACTCATCACCTTCTCTCATCCTGATCTGGTGATATCCACTTTTCAAATCTATTTTTGAAAAATAGTTAGCTCCACTCAAGAAATCCATCAAGTCATCCATCCTTTGTAATTGAAATCTGTATCTGATGTAAATCTTATTTATGAATCTCGAGTCCATACACATTCTCCATCCTCCATCCTTCTTTGGACTTAGTACAATTGGTACTGCACATGGACTCAAACTTTATCGGACCAATCCTTTTATCTAAAATATATTGAACCTGTCTCTTCACCTCATTCTCTTGAGGCATCAATCTGTATGCTGCTTTATTCGGCAGGATTTCCCCTGGTCTCAATTCAATATGATGACTGATGCTCCTCATAGGTGGCAACGAGTTTGGAAACTCATCCACTACAATATTAGCAAAGTTCTCTAGTAGCTCCTGAACTTCCTCAGACAAATATTTCAATGAAGTACTGGTA
>JASDQU010438371.1:0-15097 GCA_032191745.1 Picea mariana
GTTCTACAATTCTTCTCTTCCTTTGTCTGTTCTGCAATTATGCTCTGTTTCAACTTGTTCTATCATTCTTCTCTGCTTCAGGTCTATTCCTCATCTGTTACTCTTCTCTGAGTTTATCTCACACTGCGCACATTTTTCAGTCTCACACTGCACATAATCTGATTTTTCCTTTCTCATTGTTTAATTCATTTTTCATCTAGAATGACAAACCACACACAGTATACCTCTTCTTCATTTATGCATAGCGCCCACAATAGTTACACTTAGCATCTTTGTCAGCAAAAGAAAACCGTCTAAGGAGCTGAAATGCCAATCGATCAAGAATCATGACTCAGTTTAGCTAACATATTCGTAACTAATGATTTAACTGTGAGAGAGAACAGAAGCCCTCCGATCATATTCAATTTTATTTTCACCGTTGGATGAACTTTATTAATCTTGCCTTTAAATCAATTTTTTGCATTTCAGGATTCCTGTGGCCAAGTGTCCTGACACTTCATGTCGCGATCTTCGAAATTCCGATACAGAGCTTTTCTACGCTAGCTCCTTCCATTATATGACCATGGTCATGACCAAGAGCTTATGCATAAAGTGATTTTCATGAATTTGCATCTCATGAATCTAGATATGAGGCATCTTCACTCTCCAAGTCGCGATCCCCGAAACCACAAAATGGAGTTTATCAGAATTGACTCCTTCCCTTCTCGTGATCACTGGCGGTGACCATAGGCTATGCCAAAAAGGTGCTTCGCGAGTTTATAAACTTCATCTGATCGACGATTGAAATCTCCATAGATCCGACGGTCCAGATCTTATCATGATCTCACATCTCATGAGTTTGGAGATGAGGCATCTCGACTCTCCAAGTCGTGATCCTCGAAACCACGAAAATGGAGCTTATCAAAACTGACTCGTTCCCTTCTTATGACCACTGACAGTGACCATAGCCTGTGTCAAAAAGGCACTTCGTGAGTTTATAAACTTCATCTAATTGTCGGTTGAAATCTCCATAGATCCGATGGTCCAGATGTTATCGCAATCTTGCATCTTGCGATTTTGGAGGTTATGCTTCTTGCCTCTCCAAGTCACGATAGGCGAAGATCCGAGATGAAGCTCAGATCAATGGTCCAGAACAAACCTCGAACTGAGGGCTACGATTAAATCGCGATTTCACATATCGCAATTTCAGTGTTTATGTTTATTGCCTCTCCAAGTCGTGATTCGCAAAACTCTGAAATGGCGTGGGATCAACGGTCCACGATCTCGATAAATCTACAGTCCAGATCTTATCGTGAATTTGCATCTCGCGATTCCTTCAATGGAAGTTCTTGTCACTCCAATTCGCGATAGGAGAAACTTCGAATTAGATCTTAGATCAACGGTCCACGTCTTTTGGTGTATTGATGGTCAGGATCTTTTCATGATTTCGCAAACTCGCTTCACCTTGCACTTTTAAAGATCGTGCAGATTCTCCTGGATCCTATGATGGTCGATCCTTGTGCTCAGATATAACGCCCTAGATCTATTCTCCATATCTGCGTGCTCTTCTTGTCTATATTGAGATATGATACTCATTGGGAATTCTGAATTGTTGATCCAATGATCACTGTTGCTGCTGATCATGCTGATATTTGCCATCGCTATTCTTGCTTGCAATACTCTACACGCTTATTTGAATCTTCTCTACAGTTTCTATCTTCATTGCTATACTTGCCATCAATGACAAGCATTTGTTGTTTGTTAAATTTTTGCCAACATGTTCCACCCAAAATAGTTGACAAATCCTACACATGTATAATTGTAGGTTACATTCATCAATAGGCTATAGTCTTGAGGATGAGGGTGTTATCACCTTAAAATTTCTCACTTGCACCATTTTTAGTAGCTACACATGAATACATCACAATTGGTGTGCATAACCCTCATTTGAGGTTTCTTTCCATCATCACATGACCTCAAACTTGTTGGAATCAACTTATTTAACCTTGAAATTGACCAAAAGAGGCTACCATAGATATTTCCCCCATTATGTGCATGCATATAGTGTATATATACCACCCAAAAGTTGTGCTTCCCTTAAAATCACTAATTTTGTTTATTTATGACCCCCATCAATGCACTCCAACTTTTATAATGGGATGTTAATTATATATGAAACCATGTTAAACCCTAATTATTATTTTTAAATTTGATCTAGTCATCTTTAAACATTGTAAAGAAAGTCATGTCAATGCAGTTATCCACTACACAATTATAATTGATTCTCGTCCTGTCATTGACAAGAGTATTGAGTTATGGAAAAGGATTGATTTTTCTTCGTGTGCAACTGTTGATTCATAATCTGGATAGTTAAGTAGAATATTGTGTCTTGGTTCTACATTTGCCCTGCCAGATATAAATTTAAATTTTGCATTTATTGTGGAAAATATCGTTTTATTATTTATCTGCAACTGTCAGTGTCCTTGAATTATAATTCTAATTGTAAGTGTTTTATTCCTAAATTTTTATTAATGAATGTTATATATGTTTGGGAATTTCTTTTGCTCAAAAATCCTTTTATAATTGGCTCAAAAATCAAATTTTAATTTTTTTTCTCATTAGTATCCCCTGACTGAGGAAGATCTCATTTGATCTTTGTCACATCTCTAATCCCAATAAATAGTACATCCAAATAAGATGTTCCATTTCAAACTTCGAGGACAACTCCCTCTGTCACTGAAGAAAACCCTATTGTCCATTCTGCCTCACTGGATATTCCCTCTATAACTGAGGAAAAACCCATACCCTAGTCTTCCTGACTGGCTTCCTCCTATGTCACTGTAGAAAATCCTACTAAAACAAGTGGATCCTTGTAGGAGGTCTCAAATCTCCTAGAATATTCATGCATCTAAAGCTTATGTCTAGTCTCGTCAACTCATGACAACTATCTATCAGTCCTGGAAGATGTCTTTATCCCACTTGAACCTGAGGGGGAACTCCATCTGAATGATCGACTCTTCTTATGAGCCAACCAACTCTCTCTGATATTAGGCTCACTCTCATTCTGCATGATACCTCTAAAACTCGACTCCCTCTAAGTCTATACAATATATGGAGCCATCTTCTCCCTCTACATATGCTAACCTCCTATGAAGTCTGATATCCTATGAACTATTCTGGGAGGATTCTCCTTCGCACTAGATTCTGACACTTGACTCCCTCTAAAATTTGGCTCCTTCTAAGATGGTACTTGGTGGGGCCACCTGGCTCACCACTGGTGGAACCACCTGCTCCTCCTTATAATTGTGACTCTATGTAACTCGAGAATCTTTGAGGTCATTTTCTCTCCCTTAAATTATCATTGATATTTGCATGCCTCTATACATCCTACAAAGTGTCACGAAGCCAAGATATCCTTTTCCTAGTCACTGCAACATCTCTAGGTATACCCACTAGCTCAACTGGCTCTACTAACACTTCCTGGTATTCTGAAGGATGAACAACTAGACATGGATTTGTACGGTCATCTTGCTCAAAAACCAATTTTTTTTTTAAATATATATATGTCGTTGAAATTTTGTGATGAAATTGCTATACAAGTCACGAAAAAATGTATAGAAATTTCTTTGCAAAATACCATGTTCTCGTCGCACTTGCAACACTCACTTCTATAATCAATTCATCGCAAATTTCTCCAGATTATCGATCTTGTGACAATCTGCCTATATTTTTTGGCATGCAACGATCTCCCTTTATTGTTTCTCTTGCGACGATATCTCTAACATGTCTCTAGTGTGACAATATCTCTACATTGTCTCATTCACAACGATTTTCATCGCTAGTCACTCTTGCAACGATTTCCCTCTTTGTCTCTCTTTCGGTGATGACCCTACTTAGTCATTCTAGCGATGATATTTCCTTTTTGTCACTTTTGTGACAACTCCCTAGTGTCGTCTCTCTTGCGACGTAGTGTTAGGTTTTTCGCACGTGCCACGTCATGTGAAGCAACATTTGGAAGACCTTAGATTTGTCACAATATCCATAGCATAACGTCTCAAGAGCGTTGAAATAATCGTCGCAAAATGACCTAAATTTTCTAGTGAAAGGACATGTCAACAATGAATAAAGAATCATGAACAAAACATCAACCTTGTACATCATGTGCCATACCATGTGCAAACCATGCACATCAGTACCATGCAATAAGATCTCATCACTGAAGTATATATGCCAAGAATATGTGCCAAAAAGTGTACCAAGCATATATCAGGATCATCAACAAGCACCTTTATCAATGTACCAATAACATCATCAACATGCCAACCATGTCATATCACATATGATATGCATCTATCATAAACCAAGTGCTACAAACCATATGTCAAGGTATGTATCTCAACCATTAAGCATCAAATAATGTACCAACCAAGCACCACAACAAGTATCTCAACTATCCCGTACATCATGTACCAAAGTGTATGATAAAAAAATATTACCAATGATGTACTTTAACCAAATACTATCACCCAAAATCATATACCATCTATAAGTGCATAAACCATGCACCAAACATGTATCACCATCGGTACCAAGAAAGTGCATCACCCATGAACTAAACCTCAATAAGATGAACCACAATCAAGATGTGTTCCCATACATGTACGCCATATCAACCACAAACCATGTGGCAAGCAAGTGCCTCTACCAAACAACCAAGTCTGTATCAATCATGCATCAATTGTAGATCAAGCTATGACTCATCAATGATGTACAACATAATCACCTTATCAAATACATGTCCCAATATGTATCTCAAACACATTCCAAATGCAGGCACCAAAAACATCCAACAAATATGCCTCTAAAAATACATCATAAGATATATCAATGGAGCTCACATATGTACCATAATAGATATGACTTAACCACCATTCACTACAACAAATACTAAGCATCCAATAGTATATCTAAACATGTACCAGAAGTGTGCCTCAATAGATCAATGATATCTCTAGCATCACATCATCATGATATATCTCATAACCAAAGTTCCATAACTTCAGTGTCATAAGAAACATTCTTCCTCAAGATAAAATTCCTCAATCCATACTCTAGAGTTAGTATTATGCATCTAGGATAGGAATCAAGCATATGCTTCAACACTTAATCATATGTCAACACCATACATTCACTAAATATACATGCAACCATATAATCATGAAAACTTGCAACAAACCATTTCAGACCCTTCAAAATAGAGTTATATCATCATATCATGCTGCACCTCATCTGCATATCCTTCTTTTCAAGGATTTTACCACAGATACGCAACATGTTATATAGAGAGCTCATGTATGTACACAACCTATCTATAGGTTAGATCATACATAGTATGTACACAAATTCTTCCACAAGAGCCTGCATATGCTTCTGAAAATGTCAAGATTGAGCTTGCCTCATGGATTCCTTTCTATTTTGGTTGTTGAGTAATTTTCACTCGCTTCTAAAGGTGTATCAACTTCTCATAACTTGAGCTATGAGCTTCCATATTTTCAATATTGTCTTCCTTCCTAGCTTCATGTGTTCTTCGTATCATGCTATATGAAGCACTCTTCATGGACTGTCTTCTTTTGTTCCAAAAATCGTAGGATTTGTGGCCAAACCCATTAGATTTGTAGCATCTCATGGTGTGACAATGAGAAACAATGTGTCCCACTTGATTACATATCCAACACCTTAGGGTGTTGTGAAAACTTTCATTATATTTCCTTTCATAATTTCTGCAATCCACAGATTTGTGACCATGTTCATTACATGAGTAGTAGTGACCATGAAAAACATTTTCATACCTTTTCTTTGGTGTCCACCTTGAAGGTGTCTCTCTTCTAAATTTGGTTTGAGGTGTAAAGATGGCTTCTTGATGTCTTCCTTGATTTCTTCTTTTGAAAGTTTCCTTTCTTTGTGTAGATGGTTGACCTGCATTATTTCTTCCACCCTTTTGGAATGAAGGACTTACCTCATACTTCTTAGAAGTACCAGCTTCAATATGTATATCTTCCTTGTTGTATCCAAGACCTGATTTATCATTTGGAGATCTTTGGCTATATAGGATCTCATCCAATATTGTTGAGTTGTTCTTGAACTTAATGTGAGTGTTTGACTTCTCTACTTTCTTTCTAAGATCGTAAACGTCAGCGTCCAACTTATGGCATGACTTTTCATTTTCATTTACTTTCTTCTTCAATAGTTCCTCTATTTTTTTGGCTTCTTCAATTTTGGTCTTAAGATTGACATTAACTTAAAGACTTTTTCTAAGCTCATCATCTACCTTCTTCTTTTCTTCTATTTCATTCTTTAGTCTTTTGATCTCTTCTTCTTTTTCTTGTAATTGAGTCTTATTACTTTCTTCTTATTCTTTTAACATTTTCTTTAGTTCCATGACATGATTTGGGTACTTTTCTAGGACTTCATTAATTCATTTTTCAATATACTTAGAGGCAATTGAATAATATCCTATTTCCATGCTAACATCACCTAGTTCAAATAAAAAAAATTATTTAAGCTTCAACAACTCTTCTTCTTCTACACAAACTTCTACTATATTTTATTCTTCATTTGTAAGAGAACTTTCAACTTCACTAGGAGCATTATCATCATAATATTTTGGAGAGTATTTACCTTCATTGTCCTTGATGAAATTTTCTTCTTTGTTTTGATATACCTTCTCTAGCTTCAGCCATAGATCCTTGGTGGAAGTACATTCTCCCATGCTTTGTTTGATGGAACTTGAGAGTCCATTGGAAATGGTCTTGAGAGCTAATGCACAATTGTTATTTGTTTCCTTTTGTGCTGCAAACTTTGACTTATTCTTCAAGGGAATTGATCCACCAATAGATGAATTCCAAATACCTTTTCCTTTTGCCTTCAAAAATCCTTTCATTTCTATTCTCCATGTTGAGTAATTTGTCTCATCAAAGAGGGGAACTTTATCTGCATGTTCATCCATTTGTGTGTCCATGGATATCCTTCAATATTGTAAGTCTTATGATGAAGGCCTTTTTTGATACCTATTTTTGGACACACCGACCACACTGAGAGGGGAGGGTGAATCAATATAGGGCTATTTTCACTCCTTTACAAAATCACCTTAGTTAGAAATCACCATTTACTCATCATTCATTACTTTAATTTATAACAAGTTGTATGTAAACATATATCAGCAACAAACATCATCAATAAGTCGTCACCACAAGGAACACAACTAAATAGAGCAACAACTCCACAAAAGCACCAACTCTCAATGCAAGACTCAACCTGCAAATCTCAACACCAACTGAGAAGAGGAATCAATCCTCAATAGATACCATTATGTCAAAAAGTATGTGATAATTTTATACTACAACCCACGTATGTATGTGGCCTGCCTATACTGCACCTCTCGTATGTCCATGCCCTAGCCCACTGTCAGCCTACATGCACTTTCATAAATTAGGGTTTCTAAAACTTCAACCTTCTATCCCTTCAGGCCCTTTTTTCCTCTGTCACATCGACTTTTGATCTTGTCACTCCACTCTTCCTTTCATTTCCCAATCTATACCATAACCAATCAAAGACATATATATTCCATCCAAAAACTTATGCATGCTCCTCATGCATACATAATTACAAATCATGGATAACTCTCAAACATAATAGAACTGGACTACTCAATCAACCAACGACCATATTCAGACATCAATACAACCATACAAAGAATGCCTCAAGCATTCACCATACCATGCTTAATTCTAAACATGAAGACAATATGTACCCATACCAGAAACTCTATGGCAGATCTCAACCTATAGAATGATGATCTATAACTTGCTTCAGACTCCAGGAACCTGGTACCAACTCTTACTCAAGATTCTATGTCTCTCTCCATCTGTACACGCCCTAATCTTCTACAGCCCATGTGTGTATTTTCCCTAGATCATTGCATCTTGCGTATATAAGCGCCATGGATCATTGCAGCCCGCATACTACTTTAGAAAACTAGGGTTTTGTGAACCCCAAAACTTTCATCATCAAAACTTCAGACTTACAAAAATTTTGATTCATCCATGAATACCTGCAATGAATCTTCCACCAGGATAGATATTCAATATGCTCAAGCAAGTTTCTTGCGCAAGAGACCCTTGCTCTATTATTTATACTTCTCCAAGTAGCTTTATCATCTAACCAACACTAAACGAATTCCTTGTTTTAGGGGCTAACCCACTTCTAACCACTTTCTCCACTTCTAACCCACTTTTTCCACTTCTAACCCACTTTGCTACAAATAGTAAATTCTCCACTTCTAGTTGCAAGTAATTTATTTTTAATTGTTTTCTTGTTGCAACCACTTAACCCATGACTAGCCATTTTGACTAGTAACCCTAGGCCTGGAGAAAGGTAACCCAGAAGAAATGCCTAGGTGCCTAGGGAGTGCAATAATACTATAGCTAAAAAATATATCCGCAACTTGCATACATAATAATAAAATTGAACTATTAGTACCAAATAGTAAAATTTAAAAACATAAACACAAACAATTTGAGAATTATACGATATTTAACTCTATACATGATACTTGTGACACAGGTGACTTTTCTATCCCAGATGGGCATTCCCCATCATCGGCTAGTCCCAAATCCTGTAGAAACATGAGAACATTAAAAATTTGAGGATGCCATAAAATAAATAAATGACTATGGTGATTTTATCAAATGTGATACATACATGTGTGTGGGGTGCACCCAATGAACATGTTGCCTCTATTGTTGCATCAGTGGTGGGGCTAGGCATTGATGCATCCATCAGCATAGAGGGTCTACCACTCGGAAGTAACAACTGCAAAACAACATACATTAAAATATCGACATAAATACACAAAATAAAAAATAAATATATAACGATGAAGAATATAGAGATGGTTATGATACTAACCTCCTCCATGAAGCTATGTTGTCCAATGGGCTCTATAAGCCCATAACATGTATTCACAGAGCTCGAGCATATTTGAGGTTCACATGGAAAACTGTTATGTCCATGTGACCTCTCCTCACTATACTCTCATATGTATGCTTAAGCTCCAACCCCTCTATTAATGTCATTGATAGGAAACTCTTTCCGAGATAGTGCAATAAAACTATTGTGTTACACTTGACTATGAATCAATGATGAAATGGCTAACTCTACCTGGTGCAGGCTATCTGCAACATGAGGACGTTGGGTATGAGGGTCAAGTATTCACTTGGGGGGATGAGGACCTAACACGAGGTCGTGTCTGACATGCTCTCGATCCTGTGCAGACCCTTGACCCACCCCCTAGAAGTCACCAATGTCAAAGTAGTTGACATGATTACCCAAAATAAACTCAGCCCATAATTTTCTCATAAAATATAAGGGCATATCCATGTTATTGCAGGAAGTTTTATAAAAAACCATATGCCACCTATCCATCCAGTTTTGACTAATCTTGGCATGGATGCACCAGTCAATGGAGATGTGTTTCTTGGTCAATGGTAGTTCTTTTCCATTTCTAGGATCCCTAAAAATAGACATTTTTTGTTGTTTTGAATTTCTTAGTTCTTTGACTTTGTTTATGTCCAAACCAGTGCTATAGTACTCATACATTATTGTCCTATAATAAAAAATAGAGGTCAATTTCCCTTGGGCACTTGCAATGGAATTCACAATGATGTCCAAAGAAGTGGCCAAGGAGACTCTACTAGGATCTCTATTGTCCCTTAATTGTTCCTCAAGGGTTCTTAATATAACCAAACCATCATCAATTTGAGTGTTTATATTGGGTGGTTGTGGTGGGTTGGGTTTTGATATTCTTGGTTTTCTTCTAAGTGATTTACATTGTCTCAGGGTTAATCGATTTTATTATATATGCTACAATTTAAAATCCATGGCATGGTGGCAAGATCCTCCCTTTGTTGCTCCTCTCTATATCCTCTCTATTTTCTCAATGAGAGTAAAAATGTGAGCGTAATTTGTGCACAATGAACACAAATCATGCTCATGACCCTTTAAAAATGTTTAATGGTAGGAATGTGTGTGCGTTCTTAGGGACGCACATGCATTCTTAGGAATATGCACGATTTCTTAGGAACGTATGTGTGTTCTTGCCACAAAACCTACATGGAAAGACTTGTGGAGGTTCGACCACTTCCAAACCTATAGGTTTAGGAACACATGCACATTCCTAAGAATACGCACATGTTCTTCCGAGTGTGCGTTCCTGTTGACCTGCTTGCCACTTTTTCGGCCACAAACTTCATGCAATCACCCTTGGACATTTGTAGAAAACAAATCGAGAATTCCTTCTCCCAAACTAGTGTTTCTTCCATTTTTGTATTACCCATGAGGGATGTTTCATTTTAAAAGAGATGTTATGAATTACAAATTATTACATCCACTCCAATATGAATTATCCAATAAAAATTCCTAGACAAACCATCTATCACTAGGATAAAGAGATAGGGGATACATGACATCATTTTCTTATGCCTATTGTGGTTTGGAAGAACAAAGTGGGCATGCTAATGATAAGGATGGATATGAAAATGACTGAAGCTACTATCATATTCACATAGAAAGGGTTATTTTATATAAAAATATTATTCAAAACATAATTTGCAAGGTTGTGAGTGAAGCATATTGCTATAAAACATGTCAATGAAATGTCCTCAGATTAGGTTTAGTAAAATATTGGCAAGATTACAAGTTGGGTCACTTTTCAATATTTATTAAGGGGTAACGTATTTTGAATTGATCTTGAATTTGATTAGAATGGACTTAATCCCTTCCTTTTTAAGTATTATCCAACATCTTCCCAATTGATTACAACATAGGGATATTGTAAACTAGAAGGATAATGTATATTCAACTAAGTTATTTGTTTCACTTTTCTCAATAATGTAAGAAGGTACACAAATTTGTTGAACTAGAGTATTTACAGGGTTAGGATGTTTAAGACCAACTTAATAAAAAAATATTCTACTTAATGATGAGCTTAAAATTTTGCACTTCTTTTCTTGAAAAGTATGCTATGATCTAGCCTTAGGACAAGAAGCAATTAAATGTCCATGCTCAAAACAAATTATGTAGGAAAATCAATTTGTCGATAGTGTAACAATTGGGTCTAATTGTAACTATTACCATATATTTGAATTTTTTTTTAGGAATCCCCTTCTTAAAATAGCTTCAGTGTAGATCTTAAGCATAGAGAAAAGTTTGAAAATTTATCCTATCAAGTTCCATATAAATAAACTTACCCAAGAATCTTAGAGTGTTTCTAATGGCTATGAATGAATTGGAATTTAAATATTCAAGAGGTATATTGGTCATTCACACTCAAATTGAGATTGAAGATAACAATTATGTGATTCATATTCATATTCATATAGGAAAATGATAGTATCTCATGTTCCCAAATCTATATTGGTATTGCTCAATTATGACCTAATTAAAGGACCCATGTAATTTTTGTACGTTATTTATGGTCACAATTATACACATGTCTGACTTATAACTTGAGTTCAACTTTCTTGGAAAAAAAACATAAATTCATCTAAATACATGAGTGTGAGGTACCCCAATGGAGCACATTTTTGCAACTATTGCATCAACATTGGGAGAATATGTACCCTATCACTTGGACGCAATAGTATCAGCTTGTAGGAGTTGTACATGCCAAAAAATAAAAGACAGTTACAAATACTTTACAATTATGATTACCAAATATTTGTAAATTGTAAATTTGTATACATTAATCGATTAAATATAAAAAACATTCCATATTAACCTCATCCAACAAACTATTCTAACATGAGCCTTTATTGACCCATAAAAATTATTTAATAAGATCATCAATGAGGATCAATTGGATTTGAACTAGAATGTTTAGCTTGGCCAGATATCATGCTCGGTCTATAATCAAGAGCATGGCCTGAAGGCCCAACACACGATGGTCTAACATTGTCCAAGGATGTCTCCTGATGGGATGATACCACAAATACACTATGCTGAAGTAAATTGCATGTCAAGGATGATATCACAATAGTAGTGGCATGAACCATGCCTCCAACCTAAGATGATTTGGGTGGGGGGGTGTAGGCATACTCTTAGGAGGGGGTGGCCCTCTCAATGGGTTAAGCATAACACTTTCTTAATCCTAAGTAGATCCAATACAAATCCTCTAGAATTCACCAATGTCAAAATAATTGACATGGTCACCCATAATAAACTCGACCCATTGTTTATGAATAAAATTTAAGGGAACATCCCTCTCATTGCAAGGAGGCTTATCAAATAATATAAACCACCTATTCATCTAGGGGTATTTTCATGGCTATAATGTGTACTCATCCATGCAAAGATGCCTCTTTCTCAAATTAGGGGGTTGGTCAGTTCTAGAGTCAATCAAAAATTAAATAATCATCTCATTGGTTATATGAAAAAATTTCACCTCTTCCTTACTCATGTTAGTTGAGTAGTACTCTCTCATCCTATCCCTATATTTAGATATATCGAATAATTGGCCATGGACATGGTTGTTGGAAGCAATAATGCTATTAATCGAAGTGGCCAATGAAATAGAATATGGTTCTTCTGAGTCTTCCTAAGCTCACCAATAACATTTATTAGTTCATCTAAACATTGATTAATTTCTATGTATGGATCTTGTCAGGTTGGTTAGGGTTTAAAGTTTATGTTTGGATCATGGTTTTGCTCCATATTAGTATAATAAAATATTCATTTAAACATTAATATTTTTTTTACAAATTATCTAAATTTGTGTGCTTTGAAAAATCTAAAAATGAGATTTGTAATAAAATCTTCCTGGAAATGGGATCTCCTCTATCAGAAATATTGACTGGCAACAATGTCAAGCTCCCTCCTACTTGTCCTTACCGATTTTGGTCCAAATTTAATGAGTGCATGTTTTTAAAATATGCACATGTTTTTAACACATGTGTTCTCCTTGACATAGTTATTGACTTAACAAGAACCGTGACCTCAAAATGAGAACTATAACCCTAAAAACCCATATTTTTGGGCCAAAAACAACAAAATCAACCCATGTTTCGAAAAGTGGTTCTACCGGTAACACCCTTTTTTCAAGGTTAAAATTACCACCTTTTGGAACCATGGCCTTAACAACATCACATTGTTGTCAAGCAATACCTTGAAAAGAACCTTTGAATTAAAAAGTGGTACTAATAGCAGCACCATCTTTTACTTTCGAGGGTAAAATTAAATCTTCTTTGAAATCTTCAAACATGATAGTTGGTATTGTTGCAACCAAAAATTTAAAACTAACCCCCAAATCCAAAATTGGTGCTTCCAATACCACCCCCCATTTTAAAAATAAACATAGAAAATGTTAAATTTAAAAATCCAACAAAATCCAACAAAACAATAGTAAAATTGGCGAGTATTAGGGAGGGGGTGATTCTCGAAATTCCCCCCTCCCCAATACTCACTAATTCGGTCCCCACTCCCATTGCTCAAAGGAGTAGTTGGCCACTTTTTTGAGTGTTAAGCCCTAATGTTGGCCCATTACCCCTTAATTGGGGCATATTAGATTAGTAATGCTATTTTATTTATGTCGGCTTTAGGCCATTAGTTGTAATTTAGATTAGTAATGTTATTTTAATTATGTCGGCTTTAGGCCATTATTTGTAATTATACCTCCTAGTCTCCTATATATACCAAGGAGACATTTTCATTTTGAATCATCTTGTACTTGAACATTTAAGTGGGGTAAAAGGAGGTTGCCCCCTTGAAGAGGCTTATTATCTAAAATTATCTCTTTTTCAAGGCGTTGATTACTTTTCTTGAGGTTTTTCTATGCTATATTGTTGTTTGGTTCTTAACATATGGTATCAGAGCTCAAGGTCTTGGGGTTTCGCTGCTACATCTGACACACCATGGAATTTTCACTATAACTTTTTTTCTACAACGTTTCAGAAGGAACCTCTTGTAGGGTATTTACAAGACAGATCAAGGTACGTTGGGTTCAAAATTCAGCTCCTGAGGCCTTATACTTTTGGAGATACAGCCTGTCCAATATAGGGTTTTGGAATCATCCTGAAATGAGTCATTGTGGAATTGTCACTATAAAAATTTTTCTGTAATGTTTCAGACCCTGAAATCTAGAGGAAATTTACATAAATTAGTAAGGTACCTGTGGAAAAAATTTCAGATTTTGGGTCATCTCAAATTTGTAGATACACCTTGTGTAAGATAGGGTATCTGACTAGTTCTATTGACTAGTCTCAAGAAGGTGTTCCAAGTAAAACAAGCATAACTTCTTTCTGGAGTATCCAAATTGAGTGGGACTGGTTGCATTGGATCATGGACAGTCTATAGTATTTTGGGTGTGAGTTTCAAAATTTTATATCAATTATTTTGTGCAGGGCATTCTATACAAGTGAGATCTCCTGGAAAGGCCAAAAATCAGCAAGTTGTGAGGAAGTTACCGTAAATTCCACTTGGCACATACAATTTTGATCAGACCTATGGCATTGTAGAGAAGAAATATCAGAGAACTACTTAAAGGAAAGTTTCATACCCAGAAGGGCTGAAACTTGGGAGATCTAACAGAATAAATATTGTCTAGCAGAACCACCTCAAAATCAAGACTCAAAAGTGATATTTGGCCAACATGCCACCCAAAAAGGGACCTCCTACACCAAATAAACCTCCAGAAAATCCTAATTGGACTTTTGATGAAGGTGACAAAATGCCTAGGGACATAAATGATTTACAAAAGAAGACAGTAACCAAAGATGAACTACAAGAGATGAGGGATTCAATAACAGCTAAGTTGGATACTAAGATGGATTCAATGAAAGCTCAGTTGGATACTAAGATGGATTCAATGGAATCTAAGATGGATGGATTAAAAGGGGAGATCATGGAAGTATTGAGAAATTTCGTAATAGACAAGACACCCAAAAGTGAAAATGCATCCCATGAAATTCATGATCAAGACACAAGGAAGGTGAATCAAGAATGGAGAAACTCCAACTTTGGTTTGAAGACCAACCATGTTCCTAAGATTGATATGAGGAAGTTTTAT
>JASDQU010438371.1:15427-30052 GCA_032191745.1 Picea mariana
TCAACATTATAGAGCATATGGACAATAAAAGTAATGAGCATCAATCACACATAAGGTATACACAAAGACAGATTTTCATGAGGAAACCCATAAAGGGAGAAAACATCTTCTTCTTCTAAATGGTAGGCAGTCTTTTAAGTTTTGTACATCATCTATAATTGAGCACCAACTCAATGTGAGGCTGTTACCTCTATTTTTCAAGCTACAACTTGCTGAGAGCACCAACTCTCTATTTTTCTCTAGCACCCACTAGAAGGAAGCAACAACTCCTTGGTTTCTCTAGCACCAACTAGAAGGAAGCACCAACTCCCTGTGTTCAAGCACCCACTTGAACCTCTGAGTACCAAAGTCCTACCTAGCACCTCCCAACTACCCTAGAATATGAAATGAATAATTAAACAACCAACTACATAGATAAATCGATTCTTACCACTTCTTCTCTATTTTGTAAGTCTGGTTTTCTTAACTATTCTGCAATTCTTCTCTTCCTTTGTCTGTTCTGCAATTCTTCTCTGTTTCAACTTGTTATGTCATTCTTCTCTGCTTCAGTTCTATTCCTCATCTGTTACTCTTCTCTGAGTTTTATCTCACACTATGCACATTTTTCAGTCTCACACTGCGCATATTTTTTAGTCTCACACTGCACATAATCTGAATTTTCCTTTCTCACTGTTTAATTCATTTTTCATCCAGAACGACAAACCACACACAGTATATCTATGCTTCATTTATGCACAACGCCCATAGCAGTTACACTTTGCATCTTCTTCAGCAAAAGAAAACCGTCTAAGCAACTGAAACGCCAACTGATCAAGAATCATGACTCAGTTTAGCTAACAGATTCGTAACTGATGATTTAACTGTGAGAGAGAAAAGAATCCCTCCGATCATATTCAAGTTTATTTGCACTATTGGATGAACTTTATTAATGTTTCCTTTAAATCGGTTTTCAGCATTTTGGCATTCCTGTGGCCAAGTGTCTCGACACTTCATGTCACGATCTCTGAAATTCCGATACAGAGCTTTTCTGTGCTATCTCCTTCCATTATATGACCATGGTCATGACCAAGTGCTTATGCATAGAGTGATTTTTGTGAATTCGCATCTCATGAATCTGGAGATGAGGCATCTCGACTCTCCAAGTCGTGATCCCCGAAACCCCGAAATGGAGCTTATCAGAACTGACTCCTTCCCTTCTCGTGACCACCAGTGGTGACCATAGGCTGTGCCAAAAAGGCACTTCACGATTTTATAAACTTCATCTGATCGACGATTGAAATCTCCATAGATTTGATGGTCTAGATCTTATCGCAATCTCGCATCTCACGAGTTTCGAGATGAGGCATCTCGACTCTCCAAGTCGCAATCCTCGAAACCCCGAAATGGAGCTTATTAGAACTGGCTCCTTCCCTTCTCGTGACCACCGGCAGTGACCATAGGCTATGTCAAAAATGTGCTTCACGAGTTTATAAACTTCATCTGATCATCGGTTGAAATCTCCATAGATCCGACAGTCTAGATCTTATCGCGATCTCGCATCTCGCGAGTTTGGAGGTTATGTTTCTTGACTCTCCAAGTCGCGATAGGTGAAGCTCCGAGATGAAGCTCAGATCAACGGTCTAGAACAAACCTTGAACTGACGGCTACGATTAAATCACAATTTCACATATCGCGATTTCAACGTTTATGTTTCTTGCCTCTCCAGGTTGCAATTCGTGAAACTCCAAAATGGCGTGGGATCAACGGTCCACATTCTCGATAAATCTACGGTCGAGATCTTATCGTGAATTCGCATCTCGCGATTCCTTCGAGGAAAGTTCTTATCACTCCAATTCACGATAGACGAAACTCTGAATTAGAGATTAGATCAATGGTCCACATCTTTTGTGTATTGACGGTCAGGATCTTTTCGTGATTTCACACACTCGCTTCACCTTGCACTTTTAAATATCATGCAGATTCTCCTGGATCCTACGATGGTCGATCCTTGCACTCAGATCTAACGCCTGAGATCTATTCTCCATATCTGCGTGCTCTTATTGTCTATATTGAGATCAGACAGTCATCGGGAATTCTAAATTGTTGATCCAACGATCACTATTGCTGTTGATCATGCTGGTCTTTGCCATCGCTATTCTTGCCAACAATCCTTTGCACACTTATTCGAATCTTCTCTGCAGTGTCTATCTTCATTGTTGTACTTTCCATCAATGACAAGCATTCGCTGTCTGTTAAATATTTTCCAAACTGTTCCACCCAAAATAGTTGACAAATTCTACACATGTATAATTGTAGGTGACATTCATCAATAGGCTATAGTCTTGAGGATGAGGGTATTATCACCTTAAAATTTCTCACTTGCACCATTTTTAGTAGTTACACATGAATACATCAAAATTGGCATGCATAACCCTCATTTGAAGTTGCTTTCCATCATCACATGACCTCAAACTTGTTGGAATCGACTTATTTAAACCTTGAAATTGACCAAAAGAGGTTATCATAGATATTTCCCCCATTATGTGCATGCATATAGTGTATATATACCACCCAAAAGTTGTGCTTCCCTTAAAATCACTAATTTTGTTTATTTATGACCCCCATCAATGCACTCCAACTTTTATAATGGGATGTTAATTATATGTGAAACCATGTTAAACCCTAATTGTTATTTTAAACTTTGATCTAGTCATGTTTAAACATTGTAAAGAAAGTCATGTCAATGCAGTTATCCACTACACAATTATAATTGATTCTCATCCTGCCATTGACAAGAGTATTGAGTTTTGGAAAAGGATTGGTTTTTCTTTGTGTGCAACTGTTGATTCACAATCTGGATAGTTAAGTAGAATATTGTGTCTTGGTTCTACATTTTCCCTGCCAGATTGAAATTAAAATTTTTCATTTATTGTGGAAAATATAGTTTTATTATTTATCTGCAACTGTCAGTGTCCTTGAATTGTAATTCTAATTGTAAGTGTTTTATTACTGAATTTTTATTAATGAATGTTATATATGTTTGGGAATTTCTTTTGCTCAAAAATCCTTTTATAATTGGCTCAAAAATCAAATTTTAATTTTTGTTCTCATTAGTATTCCCTGACTGAGGAAGATCTCATCTAATATTTTTCACATCTCTAATCCCAATAAATATTACATCCAAATAAGATGTTCCATTTCAAACTTCGAGGACAACTCCCTCTGTCACTAAAGAAAACCCTGTTGTCCATTCTGCCTCACTGGATACTCCCTCTATAACTAAGGCAAAACCCATACCCTAGTCTTCCCGACTGGCTTCCTCCTATGTCACTGTAGAAAATCCTACTAAAACAAGTGGATCCTCGTAGGAGGTCTCACATCTCCTAGAATATTCATGCATCTAAAGCTTATGTCTAGCCTCGTCAACTCATGACAACTATATGTCAGTCCTGGAAGATGTCTTTATCCCACCTGAACCTGAGGGGGAACTCCATATGAATGATCAACTCTCCCTATGAGCCAACTAACTCTCTCTGATATTAGGCTCACTCTCATTCTTCATGATGCCTCTAAAACTTGACTTCCTCTAAGTCTATACAATATATGGAGCCATCTTCTCCCTCTACATATGCTAACCTCCTCTGAAGTATGATATCCTATGAACTATCATGGGAGGCTTCTCCTTCGTACTAGATCCTGACACCCGACTCCCTCTAAAATTTGGCTCCTTCTAAGATGGTACTTGGTGGGGCCACCTGCCTCACCACTGGTGGAACCACCTGCTCCTCCTCATAATTCTGACTCTATGTAGCTCGAGAACTTTGAGGTCATTTTCTCTCCCTTAAGTTATCATTGAGATTTGCATGCCTCTATACATCCTACAAAGTGTCACGAAGCCAAGATATCCTCATCCTAGTCACTGCAACATCTATAGGTATACCCACTATCTCGATTGGCTCTACTAACACTTCTTGGTATTCTAAAGGATGAACAACCAGACATGGATCTATACAGTCATCTTGTTCAAAAACCATTTTTTTTTAAATAAATATATGTCGTTGAAATGTTGTGATGAGATTTCTATACAAGTCATGAAAAAATGTATAGAAATTTCATCGCAATATACCATATTCCCGTCGCTCTTGCAATGCTCACTTCTATAATCAATTCATCGCAAATTTCTCCAGATTGTCAATCTTGTGACAATCTGCCTATATTTTTGGGCATGCAATGATCTACCTTTATTTTCTCTCTTGCGACGATCTCTCTAACATGTCTCTAGTGTGACAATATCCCTACATTGTCTCATTCACAACGATTTTCATCGCTAGTCACTCTTGCAATGATTTCCCTCTTTGTCTCTCTTTCGACAATGACCCTACTTAGTCATTCTAGCGATGATATTTCCTTTTTGTCACTTTTGTGACAACTCCCTAGTGTCGTCTCTCTTGTGAATTTGTGTCAAGTTCGTCGCACGTGCCATGTCATTCGAAGCGACGTTTGGAAGACCTTATATTTGTCACAATATCCACAACATAACATCGCAAGATTGTCGAAATAATCATCGCAAAATGACCTAAATTTTATAGTGAAAGGACATGTCAACAATGAATAAAGAATCATGAACAAAACATTAACCATGTACATCATGTGCCATACCATGTGCAAACCATGCACATCAGTACCATACAATAAGATCTCATCACTGAAGTATATATGCCAAGAATATGTGCCAACAAGTGTACCAAGCATATATCAGGATCATCAACAAGTTCCTTTATAAATGTACCAATAACATCATCAACATGCCAACCATGTCATATCACATATGATATGCATTTATCATAAACCAAGTGCCACAAACCATGTGTCAAGGTATGTATCTCAACCATTAAGCATCAAACAATCTACCAACCAAGCACCACAACAAGTATCTCAACTATCCTGTACATCATGTACCAAAGTGTATGCTAAAAAAATATTACCAATGATGTACTTGAACCAAATACTATCACCCAAAATCATATACCATCTATAAGTGCATAAACCATGCACCAAACATGTATCACCACCGGTACCAAGAAAGTGCATCACCCATGAACTAAACCTCAATATGATGAACCAAAATCAATATGTGTTCCCATACATGTATGCCATATCAACCACAAACCATGTGGAAAGCAAGTGCCTCTACCAAACAACCAATTTTGTATCAATAATACATCAATTGTAGATCAAGCTATGACTCATCAATGATGTACAACATAATCACCTTATCAAATACATGTCCCAATATGTATCTCAAACACATTCCAAATGCATGCACCCAAAACAACCAACAAATATGCCTCTTGAATACATCATAAGATATATCAATGGAGCTCACATATGTACCATAATAGATATGACATAACCACCATTCACTACAACAAATACTAAGCATCCAATAGTATATCTAAACATGTACCAGAAGTGTGCCTCAATAGATCAATGATATCTCTAGCATCACATCATCATGATATATCTCATAACCAAAGTTCCATAACTTCAGTGTCATAAGAAACATTGTTTCTCAACATAAAATTCCTCAATCCATACTCTAGAGTTAGTATTATGCATCCAGGATAGGCATCAAGCATATGCTTCAACACTCAATCATATGTCAACACCATACATTCACTAAACATACATGCAACAATATAATCATGAAAACTTGCAACAAAGCATTTCAGACCCTTCAAAATAGGGTTATATCATCATATCATGTTGCACCTCATCTACATATCCTTCTTTTCAAGGATTTTACCATAGATACGCAACATGTTATACAAAGAGCTCATGTATGTACACGACCTATCTATAGGTTATATCATACATAGTATGTACACAAATTCTTCCACAAGAGACCGCATATGCTTCTGAAAAAGTCAAGCTTGAGATTGCCTCATGGCTTCCTTTCTATTTTGGTTGTTGAGTATTTTTCACCCGCTTCTGAAGGTGTATCAACTTCTCATAACTTGAGCTGTGAGCTTCCATATTTTCAATATTTTCTTCCTTCCTAGCTTCATGTGTTCTTCTTATCTTGCTATATGAAGCACTCTTCATGGACTGTCTTCTTTTGTTCCAGAAATCATAGGATTTGTGGCCAAACCCATCAGAGTTGTAGCATCTCATGGTGTAACAATGAGAAACAATGTGTCTCACTTGATTACATATCCAACACCTTAGGGTGTTGTGAAACCTTTGATTATATTTCCTTTCATAATGTCTGCAATCCACAACTTTGTGACCATATTCATTACATGAGTAGTAGTGACCATGAAAAACATGTTCATACCTTTTCTTTGGTGTCCACCTTGAAGGTTTCTAAATTTCGTTTGAGGTGTAAAGATGGCTTCTTGATGTCTTCCTTGATTTCTTCTTCGGAAAGTTTCCTTTCTTTGTGTAGATGGTTGACCTGCATTATTTCTTCCACCCTTTGGGAATGAAGGACTTACCTCATACTTCTTAGAAGTACCAGCTTCAATATGTATAGCTTCCTTGTTATATCCAAGACCTGATTTATCGTTTGGAGATCTTTGGCTATCTAGGATCTCATCCAATATTGTTGAGTTGTTCTTGAACTTAATGTGAGTGTTTGACTTCTCTACTTTTTTTCTAAGATAAAAAACGTCAGCTTCCAACTTATGGCATGACTTTTCCTTTTCATTTACTTTATTCTTAAATAGTTCCTCTATTCTTTTGGTTTCTTCAATTTTGGTCTTAAGATTGAAATTAACTTCAAGACTTTTGCTAAGCTCATCATCTACCTTCTTCTTTTCTTCTATTTCATTCCTTAGTCTTTTGATCTCTTCTTCTTTTTCTTGTAATTGAGTCTTATTACTTTCTTCTTATTCTTTTAACATTTTCATTAGTTCCATGACATGCTTTGGGTACTTTTATAGGACTTCATTAATTCATTTTTCAAGATGCTTAGAAGCAATTGAATAATATCCTATTTCCATGCTAACATCACCTAGTTCAAATAAAAAAAATTCTTTAAGATTCAACAACTCTTCTTCTTCTACACAAACTTCTACTATATTTTATTCTTCATTTGTAAGAGAACTTTCAAACTCACAAGGAGCATTATCATCATAATATTTTGGAGAGTATTTGCCTTCATTGTCCTTGATGGAATTTTCTTCTTTGTTTTGATATACCTTCTCTAGCTTCAGCCATAGATCCTTGGCGGAAGTACATTCTCCCATGCTTTGTTTGATGGAACTTGAGAGTCCATTGGAAATGGTCTTGAGAGCTAATGCATCATTGTTATTTGTTTCCTTTTGTGCTGCAAACTTTGACTTATTCTTCAAGGGAATTGATCCACCAATAGATGCATTCCAAATATCTTTTCCTTTTGCCTTAAGAAATCCTGTCATTTCTAATCTCCATGTTGAGTAATTTGTCTCATCAAAGAGGGGAAATTTATCTGCATGTTCATCCATTTGTGTGTCCATAGATATTCTTCAATATTGTAAGTCTTATGATGAAGGCCTTTTCTGATACCTATTTTTGGACACACCAACCACACTGAGAGGGGAGGGTGAATCAATATAGGGCTATTTTCACTCCTTTACAAAATCACCTTAGTTAGAAATCACCATTTACTCATAATTCATTACTTTAATTTATAACAAGTTGTATGTAAACATATATCAACAAAAAACATCATCAATAATCCGTCACCACAAGGAACACAACTAAATAGAGCAACAACTTCACAAGAGCACCAACTCTCAATGCAAGACTCAGCCTGTGAATCTCAACATCAACTGAGAAGAGGAATCAATCCTCAATAGATACCATTATATCAAAAAATACGTGACAATTTTATACTACAACCCACATATGTATGTGGCCTGCCTATAATACACCTCTCATATGTACATGCCCTAGCCCACTGTCAGCCTGCATGCACTTTCAGAAATTAAGGTTTATGAAACTTCAACCTTCTATCCCTTCAGACCCTTTTTTCCTCTATCACATAGACTTCTGATCTTGTAACTCCACTCTTCCTTTCATTGCCCAATCTATACCATAACCAATCAAAGACATATATATGCCATCCAACAACTTATGCATGCTCCTCATGCATACATAATTATAAATCATGGATAACTCTCAAACATAACAGAACTGGACTACTCAATCAACCAGCGACCATATTCAGACATCAATACAACCATACAAAGAATGCCTCAAGCATTCACCATACCATGCTTAATTATAAACATCAAGACAATATGTACCCATACCAGAAACTCCATGGCAGATCTCAACCTATAGAATGTTGATCTGGAACTTGCTTCAGACTCCAGGAACCTGACACCAACTCTTACTCAAGATTCTATGTCTCTCTCCATCTGTACACGCCCTAATCTCCTACAACCCATGTGTGTATTTTCCCTAGATCACTGCATCCTGCGTATATAAGCGCCATGGATCATTGCAGCCCGCGTACTACTTTAGAAAACTAGGGTTTTGTGAACCCCAAACTTTCATCATCAAAACTTCAGACTTATAGAAATTTTGATGCATCCATGAATACCTGCAATGAATCTTCCACCAAGATAGATATTCAATATGCTCAAGAAAGTTTCTTGCGCAAGAGACTCTTACTCCCTTATTTATACTTCTTGAAATAGCTTTCTCATCTAACCAACACTAAATGAATTCGTTGGTTTAGGGGCTAACCCACTTCTAACCACTTTGTCCACTTCTAACCCACTTTTTCCACTTCTAACCCACTTTGCTACAAATAGTAAATTCTCCACTTCTAGTTGCAAGTAATTTGTTTTTAATTGTTTTCTTGTTGCAACCACTTAACCCATGACTAACCATTTTGACTAGTCAACTTTCTACTAGGAACTTCTTGAATAATTCAACTTCTTTGACTTTCTAGGGGCTTCTAGACAACACATGAGGGTTATGCAACTTCATAAGGCCATAACTCTCTAACCATGAGGAGTTATGTGACGTTCCACATATCACCATAAATGGAATGATGAACACTATCCATATATAATAGTCTCACTTACGAACTCATGGATATTCATTACAATATTCTACAATCAATCCTTGGGTTCCTTAACCACACATATAGGATGACTCAACCACTTAANAGTCTCACTTATGAACTCATGGATATTCATTACAATATTCCACAATCAATCCTTGGGTTCCTTAACCACACATATAGGATGACTCAACCACTTAACCATTTGGACTTCACAAAGCATCTTCCTGCGAGGGATTTCACCATAAGAGGACCACTTTGGAGTTCATGCATTTGGAACTTCCTATCAGCCATGAAAAGATAAAAATGGCAACCTTTACATCATCTCGTCTATACATCAATCCATGACAATACATCACTATTACACCACTTGACATCTTTGACATCAAATACATCTATGACAACATAGGCCATCAATCAATAAATCAATGATACTATGACAAGACATAAACTCTTTGACATCAATGGAAACATAATGCAATGCCCTCACAGGTTATATAAGTGATTTCAACTCCCTAGGTCTGGAGAAAGGTAACCCATAAGAAATGCCCAGGTGCCTAGTGAGTGCAATAATACTATAGCTAGAAAATATATCCGCAACTTGCATACATATTAATAAAATTGAACTATTAGTACCAAATAGTAAAATTTAAAAACATAAACACAAACAATTTGAGAATTATGATATTTAACTCTATACATGATACTTGTGACACGGGTGACTTTTCTATCCCAGATGGGCATTCCCCAACATCGGCTAGTCCCAAATCTTGTAGAAACATGAGAACATTAAAAATTTGAGGATGCCATAAAATAAATAAATGACTATGGTGATTTTATCAAATGTGATACATACATGTGTGTGGGGTGCACCCAATGAAAATGCTACCTCTATTGTTGCATCAGTGGTGGGGCTAGACACTGATGTATCCATTAGCATAGAGGGTCTACCACTCGGAAGTAACAACTGCAAAACAAAATACATTAAAATATCGACATAAATACACAAAATAAAAAATAAATATATAACGATGAAGAATATAGAGATGGTTATGATACTAACCTCCTCCATGAAGCTATGTTGTCCAATGGGCTCTATAGGCCCATAACATGTATTCAAAGAGCTCGAGCATATTTGAGGTTCACATGGAAAACTGTTATGTCCGTGTGCCCTCTCCTCACTATACTCTAATATGTATGCTTAGGCTCCAACCCCTCTATTAATGTCACTGACAGGAACCTCTTTCTGAGATAGTGCAACAAAACTATTGTGTTACACTTGACTATGAATCAATGATGAATCAATGAATAAATGAATCTTGACGTTGGGTATGAGGGTCAAGACTTCATTTGGGGGGATGAGGACCTAACCCGAGGTCGTGTCTAACATGCTCTTGATCTTGTGCAGACCCTCGACCCACCCCCTAGAAGTCACCAATGTCAAAGTAGTTGACATGCTTACCCAAAATAAACTCAACCCATAATTTTCTCATAAAATATAAGGGCATCTCCATGTTATTGCAAGGAGTTTTATAAAAAACCATATGCCACCTATCCTTCCAGTTATGACTAATCTTGGGATGGATGCACCAGTCAATGGAGATGTGTTTCTTGGGCAATGGTAGTTCCTTTCCATTTCTAGGATCCCTAAAAATAGACAATATTTGTTGTTTTGAATTTCTCAGTTCTTTGACTTGGTTTATGTCCAAACCAGTGCTATAGTACTCATACATTATTGTCCTATAATTAGAAATAGAGGTCAATTTCCCTTGGGCACTTGCAATGGAATTCACAATGATGTCCAAAGAAGTGGCCAAGGAGACTCTGTTAGGATCTCTAGTATCCCTTAATTGTTCCTCAAGGGTTCTTAATATAACCAAACCCTCATCAATTTGAGTGTTTATATTGGGTGGTTGTGGTGGGTTGGGTTTTGATATTCTTGGTTTTCTTCTAAGTGATTTACATTGTCTCGGGGTTAATCGATTTTATTATATATGCTACAATTTAAAATCCATGGCATGGTGGCAAGATCCTCCCTTTGTTTCTCCTCTCTATATCCTCTCTATTTTCTCAATGAGAGTAAAAATCTGAGCGTGATTTGTGCACAATGAACACAAATCACGCTCATGACCCTTTAAAAATGTTTAATGGTAGGAATGTGTGTGCGTTCTTAGGAACGCACATGCATTCTTAGGAATGTGCATGAGTTCTTAGGAACGTGTGTGCGTTCCTTCCACAAAACCTACATGGAAAGCCTTGTGGAGGTTCGACCACATCCAAACCTATAAGTTTAGGAACACGTGCACATTCCTAAGAATTCACACATGTTCTTGTGAGTGTGCATTCCTGTAGACCCACTTGCCACTTTTTCGTCCACGAACTTCATGCAATCACTCTTGGACATTTGTAGAAAACAAATCGAGAATTCCTTCTCCCAAACTAGTGTTTCTTCCATTTTTGTATTACCCATGAGAGATGTTTCATTTTAAAAGAGATGCTATGAATTACAAATTATTACATCCACTCCAATATGAATTATCCAATAAAAATTCTTAGGCAAACCATCTATCACTAGGATAAAGAGATAGGGGATACATGACATCATTTTCTTATGCCTATTGTGGTTTGGAAGAACAAAGTAGGCATGCTAATGATAAGGAAGGATATGAAAATGACTGAAACTACTATCATATTCACATAGGAAGGGTTATTTTGTATAGAAATATTATTCAAAACATAATTTGCAAGGTTTTGAGTGAAGCATATTGCTATAAAACATGTCAATGAAATGTCCTTAGATTAGGTTTAGTAAAATATTGGCAATATTACAAGTTGGGTCACTTTTCAATATTTATTAAGGGGTAACACATTTTGAATTGATGTTGAATTTGATTAGAATGGACTAATTCCCTTCCTTTTTAAGTATTATCCAACATCTTCCCAATTGATTATGACATAGGGATTTTGTAAACTAGAAGGATAATGTATATTCAACAAAGTTATTTGTTTCACTTTTCTCAATAATGTAAGAAGATACACAAATTTGTTGAACTAGAGTATTTATAGGGTTAGGATGTTTAAGACCAACTTAATAAAAAAATATTCTACTTAATCATGAGCTTAAAATTTTGCACTTCTTTTCTTGAAAAGTATGCTATGATCTAGCCTTAGGACAAGAAGCAATTAGATGTCCATGCTCAAAACAAATTATGTAGGAAAATCAATTTGTCGATAGTGTAACAATTGGGTCTAATTGTAACTATTACCATATATTTGAATTTTTTTTAGGAATCCCCTTCTTAAAATAGCTTAAGTGTAGATCTTAAGCATAGAGAAAAGTTTGAAAATTTATCCTATCAAGTTCCATATAAATAAACATACCCAAGAATCTTAGAGTGTTTCTAAAGGCTATGAATGAATTGGAATTTAAATATTCAAGAGGTAAATTGGTCATTCACACTCAAATTGAGATTGAAGATAACAATTGTGTGATTCATATTCATATTCATATGGGAAAATGATAGTATCTCTTGTTCAACTTTCTTGGGAAAAAAACATAAAGTCATCTAAATACATGAGTGTGAGGTACCCCAACGGAGCACATTGTTGCAACTATTGCATCAATGTTGGGAGAATATGTACCCTATCACTTGGACGCAATAGTATCAACTTGTAGGAGTTGTACATGTCAAAAAATAAAAGACAGTTACAAATACTTTACAATTATGATTACCAAATATTTGTAAATTGTAAATTTGTATACATTAATCAATTAAATCTAAAAAATATTCTGTATTAACCTCATCCAATAAACTATTCTAACATGAGCCTTTATTGACCCATAAAAATTGTTCCCTTAATAAGATCATCGATGAGGATCAATTGAATTTGAACTAGAATGTTCAGCTTGGCCAGATATCATGCTCGGTCTATAATCAATAGTGTGGCCTGAAGGCCCAACACACAGTGGTATAACATTGTCTAAGGATGTCTCCTGATGGGATGATACCACAAATACACTATGCTAAAGTAAATTGCATGTCAAGGATGATATCACAATAGTAGTGGCATGAACCATGCCTCCAACCTAAGATGAGTTGGGTGGGGGGGTGTAGGCATACTCTTAGGAGGGGGTGTCCCTCTCAATGGGTTAAGCACAACACTTTCTTAATCCTAAGTAGATCCAATACAAATCCTCTAGAATTCACCAATGTCAAAATAATTGACATGGTGACCCATAATAAACTCGACCCATTGTTTATGAATAAAATTTAAGGGAACATCCCTCTCATTGCAAGGAGGCTTATCAAATAATATAAACCACCTATCCATCTAGGGGTATTTCCATGGCTAGAATGTGTACTCGTCCATGCAAAGATGCCTCTTTCTCAAATTAGGGGGTTGGTCAATTCTAGAGTCAATCAAAAATTAAATAATCATTTCATTGGTTATATGAAAAAATTTCACCTCTTCCTTACTCACGTTAGTTGAGTAGTACTCTCTCATCCTGTCCCTATATTTAGATATATCGAATAATTGGCCATGGACATGGTTGGAAGCAACAATGCTATTAATCAAAGTGGCCAATGAAATACAATATGGTTCTTCTGAGTGTTCCTAAGCTCACCAATAACATTTATTAGTTCATCTAAACATTGAGTATTTTTTGTGTATGGATCTTGTCAGGTTGGTTAGGGTTTAAAGTTTATGTTTGGATCATGGTTTTGCTCCATATTAGTATAATAAAATATGCATTTAAACATTAATATTTTTTTTACAAATTATCTAAATTTGTGTGCTTTGAAGAATCTAAAAATGAGATTTGTAATAAAATCTTCCTGGAAATGGGATCTCCTATATCAAAAATATTTACTGGCAACAATGTCAACCTCCCTCCTACTTGTCCTTACCGATTTTGGTCCAAATTTAATGAGTGCATGTTTTAAAAATATGCACATGTTTTTAACACATGTGTTCTCCTTGACATAGTTATTAACTTAACAAGAACCGTGACCCCAAAATGAGAACTATAACCCTAAAAACCCATATTTTTGGGCCAAAAACAACAAAATCAACGCATGTTTCGAAAAGTGGTTCTACCGGTAACACCCTTTTCTTCAAGGTTAAAATTACCACCTTTTGGAACCATGGCCTTAACAATATCACATTGTTGTCGAGCAATACCTTGAAATGAACATTTGAATTGAAAAGTGGTACTAATAGCAGCACGATTTTTTACTTTCGAGGGTAAAATTAAATCTTCTTTGAAATCTTCAAACCTGATAGTTGGTATTGTTGCAACCAAAAATTTAAAACCAACCCCCAAATCCAAAATTGGTGCTTCCAATAGCACCCCCCATTTTAAAAATAAACATAGAAAAAATTAAATTTAAAAATCCAACAAAATCCAACAAAACAATAGTAAAATTGGCGAGTATTAGGGAGGGGGTGATTCTCGAAATTCCCCCCTCCCCAATACTCACTAATTCGGTCCCCACTCCCATTGCTCAAAGGAGTAGTTGGCCACTTTTTTGAGTGGTAGGAGGGGGATGATTTCACTCTTTTTTGTTTGTTTTTTAATGGTATTT